>BMAO01019290.1:0-190281 GCA_019973975.1 Trichonephila clavata
AAAGCGACTCACTCACTGACCTGACTGACTGACTAATCACGATATCTCGGAACTATTCAACCTACGGACTTGAAATTTGGTAGACATGTTCCTTTCATAAAGTAGACGTCAGCTAAGAACGGATTTTCCGAAATTCGAAACGCAAGGGACGTTAAGGGGGTTAAGGGGCGTTATAAATAATTGCTTCCATGTTTAAACTACTTGATGTACAATCTTGAAATTGGGTAAGCGGATTCCTTTCAGAGAGTAGAGATCCGCTACAAAATCAGTTTGGTGAAATTCGACCCCCAAGTGGCGTTGCAGGGGCTTAGGGGGCGTTATAGATAATTATTTCCATTTTTAAACTGTTTGACGCACTGTCTTTAAATTTGATATAAATAGATTCCTTTCGTAGAATAATGATCAGTTACAAAACGGGTTTTTGTGAAAACAGACTTCTAAGTGGCGTTGGGGATTAAGGGGCGTAATAGATAAATATATCCGTTTTTAAACTACTTCACCTACCTGCTTGAAAATTGGTAGGTAAGTTTCTTTCCTGGAGTAAATATCCGCTACAAAATGGGTTTTGGGAAATTGACCCCAAGGGGTGTTGCGGGGGGTTTAAGGGGCGTTAAATTCGATTTTTAAGTTACTAGACGTACAGTCTTGAAACTTAGTAAGCAGATTCCTCTCATAGGGTAGAGATACTAAAATGGGTTTCGTGAAAATTGCCCCAAGTGGCGTTGCGGGACTTAAGGGGCGTTACAGATATTTATTTCCATTTTTAAACTATTAGACGCACAGTCTTTATATTTGATAAATAGATTTATTTAATAGAGTCAGCTATAAGAAGGTTTTATGAAAACAGACTTGTAAGTGGCGTTGCGGGGTATAAGTGGCGTAATAGATAAATATTTTCATTTTTTAACTACTTGACCAAGCAGCTTGAAAATTGGTAGAAATGTTTCTTTCATGGAGTAAATATCCGCTACAAAACGGGTTTGGAGAAAATTGACCCCCAAGGGGTGTTGTAGGGGGTTAAGGGCAGATATAAATAATTATTTCTATTTTTAAACCATTAGACTCACAGTCTTGAAATTTGGTAAGCAGATTCCTCTCATAGGATAGAAATACACTACAAAATATGTTTTTTGAAAATCGACCCCTAGGTGGCGTTGCGGGGGTTCAAGTGGCGTTATTGATAATTTTTTTGCATTTTTAATTAATTGGACGCACAGTCTTCAAATTTTGCTAAGCAGATTCCTTTCATAGAGTGCAATTCCCCTACCAAATGGGTTTTGTGAAAACAGACCCAGAAGTGGCGTTGCGGGGGCTCAAGGGGCGCTATAGACAATTATCCTCATTTTTAAACTGTTAGACGCACAGTCTTGAAATTTGATAAGCAGATTCCTTTCGTTAAGTAGAGAACCGCTACAAAATGGGTTTTGCGAATATCAACTACCAAGTTTAATTTCGGGAGTTTAAGAGGCGTAATCGATAATTATTTCCATTTTTAAACTATTTGATCATCCTGCTTGAAAATTGGTAGGCATGTTCCTTTCATGGAATAGAGTTCCTCTAACAAAGAGTAAAACGAAAACTGACCCCTAAGGATGTTTGCGAGGGGTCAAGAGGAGATACAGAAAAAAATTACTGTTTTTAATTGTTCGAACGATATACTTGAAATTTGTTAAGCATGTTTCTTTTGTTGAATAGAGATCCACTAAGAATGTATTTTAAGCAAATCAAGTTCTTAGGGGGGGGGTTTGCAGAGGGTTACTGGGACGTATTAACAAAAAAAAATTACTTTTTACCAGCTACAAGGACTATAATAATGAAATTTGGTTTGCATTTTTCTTTTGTTGAATTGAAATCCTCTAAGAGCGGTTATATTAGAAACCGGCTCTCAACGGGATTACGGGGATATTGATAGTAAAACTTATTTTTTTCTGTTAGATTTAGACTTGAAATTTGGGTGGCATGTTCAATTTACGGAGTAGAGATCCACCGAAAATTGGTTTTGCGGGAATCCACTTGGTTTTTGGGTTACGAAAGAGCAAATATCATTCTATACTTCAATTTTAGAGATTTTTAGAAAATACAAATTAGATGAGTTCTGCCCTTTTTTTTGCGACAGTTAAAGGTATAAGTATATTTTTCAATACAATCGAATTCTTAATGCTAGGACTTAGATATCAATAATTTATACATATATATAAGCAGTAAAAATTTATAAAACATCATGAAATACCCACCGTTGCGGGCGGGTAACAGCTAGTTCTTCTATAATACATTCTTTTAAAAAAAATGTTGCATAACAAATGTATCGGATGACATAGAGAACGACATCGTATGGAAAAATGGCGACGCCGACATCAATTCCGAATTTAGCTGTGGCAATGGGAGTGACGAATCATTTTCGAAACATAATATTGACGGTTAGAGTAATTATAGGTCCACGTATGAATTTGAAAGTTTTAATACTGATAAGCTAAATTATTGTCTTAAATTTCTTTTTATTTCTCATCTAAATTATTTTTAAAAAAAATTTCTTAACTATCAGATATTAATGAGCCTTTTACACAATTTTTTAAAATTTTTCTCAAAAACATGTAGAGAATCGGGGGTACGGCTTAGAATCGAGTAAATATGGTAGTTATTCGTAATGAGTAAAAACGTGTACTGGAAAAGTATAAACCTCAAATATTGTTGTCCCTGTTACAAAAACAAAGTTTATGTAGAATATTAGTCACTCTCTGTACTTTTACAACAAAAGCAATTAGGAAGAAACCATTATTACTCAAAATCATGGAAATATTTATACAAAGGAATTATTTGGTTCAAAAGAAAGTTTTTGTTTCATATTGCCACCATCGATTGTGTAAATTTATCTCATAAAAATGCATATTCTGAGGGAGGATATTATATAAATTCAAGTACTTTAGAAATAAATAAAAAATTATTTCAAAAAATTTATTTTTTATTTCAAATGAAAATTTCATGGGGAAATATGGTAAAAGAATTATTTTCCCTCTATTTTGGTTAAAGTATTTCATCAGGGCTTTGGCGTTGTCAATATTTTCATATTTTTGTTAAAAAAATTGTTATCGCATGTCTTTGGCATTCCAATATCTATTATAAGGTATGCATATTCGTCAAAAAAGGTTATTTCAAACTGTGTGACGTAGCGGAAATTTCAATATCTCTTCTGAAAGCTGGAATTGCATTCCTAAAACTTTATTTTCCTGCTAAACAAATAAATACAAACGGCAGGATCGTTGTATTACATTGACTCTAAGCCCAATGTAAGTCAAAAAGGCTTAGGAACGAAATTTCATGGAATCGAATCGCATTCTGTTATATCTCCTTTTTACCGGAAAAACTTTTCCATTATTCTATTTGGAGGTAGAAAGCTTCAAATCGGGTGAAAATAAACGAATCTTAAAGAATATGTCAATACTTCTCAGACGGAGAAGGGGAAAAAAAATATATTTTTTATGACATTTACCTAGCATTTTCGGCTGCTTCATTCGGCTTTCTGCTGGCACTTAAGATCAATTTCGAATTTTTTTCCCGCTTTCTCTTTATCAATTCTTTTTCTAGTCGATTTTCCGTTTGATATATTTTTTTTCATTTTGCGTTTCTGCAGACGATTTTTGCATCTGAAGCTATATTTACGCTTGATTAGTTGCTTTGAAAGTCTTATTTCACATCGCGTTTGAAAAAGGCGTAATTTTTCAACGCTGGCTGTCAGATAGATAAGAAAATTTTACTGTTAGAAGGGTTTTTTGCGATGTAACTATCACGAAATAACCGAAATAATTTTACTCTAAGTTGGAAGAAAGGAGCTGAATATAATATTTTTCATAAATTTATGCAATGGAATTTTTCGAATTTGAATACCTGTATTCTTTGATTATTTTTCTGTTGTTATATACTTTAAGCTTACTTTTCAAAAATATTGAAGAAAATTTCAATTGTTGTTTAAACAGGAGAAAAGTGACTCACCCACGCACTCATTATGAGATCTCAGGAGCTATATATATATATATATATTGACCGAGAAACTTGAAATTTTATAGGAATGTTTCTTTTGTTGAGTAGAGATCCGTTAAGAACAGACTCCCAAGGACGGGAAAAGGACGCAATATACCATAGGTAAAACAAAAACCCATTTTCGAACTATAAGGTCTACGGACTTACGTTTGCGCTGAAACTTGTTTCTTTTGTTGAGTACAGATTTCCCTTCGTTGAAGAGAGATCCTCATCCAAAGTGCAGAGATCCGGAAGGGTGGGACTGGATTGAAGTTTTAAAGAATAAATATACTTCAGCCGTAGAAATTCAAGTCCTGTCTGTTTTAAATCAAGAGACCAGAACTGTGAAAATGTTTTTGGTACAATAGAAAGCTTTATGCTAAGATTTAAATATTTATAATTTAAAAATAATTTATAGCCATACAAGACCATGAAATACTCAGAGAAGTGGAATTGACGGCTATTAGGATGACATTTTGCAAGCTATATATTTCAAAAGATTCATCTGTACTATTTTTAAATCGATAATTGTACCAAATTAATTATTTTTAAATAATTATACATTTTAAAATTTTGAATGAATTGAGATTTTATGTGATTAAATAAATATTTAAAATTGTTTATCTATTACATCGGATAGTTGTTACTGAGCATTTTTTCTACCATGATTGACATCAGGATTATATTTCTGAAACTTCAGTTAAAAAAGTAATTGTGTCTTAAATAGTTACAAAGTCCAATTTATGGAATTTAGACTGTTTTAAATATTTCTAAAAAAAATATAAATACGAAAGTAAAATTGTTGTGTATTAGTTTAAAAAAAGTACTATAGAATCGATATATATATAAATATAAATATATATATATGTAATACGCGACGATGTAGTAACAATGGATTTAGTAAAGGAGGACGACTTTTGCGAAGACTTGATAGCGTGGCCGGTGTTGGTATTTCCTATACGGTTGATGTTGCATTTTCATTACTATGGAAGAGGCAGTCTCGTGGAAAAGCTATTCTTCTTTATTAAACACTGAACATGAAGACACACAGATAGACGGAATCACAACGAAACATACACAACATAACATAAATACACAAACACTAGCTGCAGCCGACTACATGATGACAAGAAGAGAAGAAGCGAAAGAAAAAGCGCGGTCTCCAGGAGTCTCGGTATATATAGGCAGCTTAAATCCCGTGATCTGTGTGGGTGGATGGATGTAGTTTAAAATCCTCTCGTTAGACGGCTGATTAACTTATTACTAAAACGTTGGTCCTAAAGGGATGGACCAAAGGTAATTAAAAGTTATTAAAAATATATATAATTAATGGAGATTATTACATATATATATATATATATTTATTAAGTATTTCCTGTTATGTTCTATATTTTACATAAATTTCTTCCATATATATATATATATATACACTGCTGGCCACCGTAAATGCAACACCAAGAAAGACAAGAGATAGCACAACAAAATTTATTTTGTAGATAACATGTTGACCAAGTTTCAAATGATTAAATTTATAGACTTCTGTGAAGTGTGGTTCCTGCCAGAATCAGTAGTCAGAGTAGCCGCCGTTGTTGGAGATCACCGCTGATACACGCCTCGGCATTGATTCAAAGAGACGTTGGATGTGTTCTTGCGGTACAGCAGACCAAGCGGCTTCCACACATTGCCAAAGTTGATCTGGTGTGGAAGCTGGGGGTGTAATTTGGGTCAATCATTGAGCAACCATGGACCACATGTTTTCTATCGGCGAAATATCCGGATAGCGAGCCGACCGGGGAAGCAATTCAATATGGTGATTGACGAAGAAACTTTGGACAATGCGTGCCCCGTGTGGTTGCGCATTATCCTGTTGAAATATGGCTGTGGCCAAGCCCTGAAGGTAAGGAAATACAACTGGCTCCAACACCTCAGAGATGTAGCGCTGGCTGTTTAAAGTATCGGCAATGCGTACTAGAGGAGTGCGAGAGTGATATCCAATACCGCCCCATACCATAATACCCGGTGCAGAACCAGTGTGGTGGTGCATAACGCAGCTCTGTTCAACATCCTCTCTCCATGGTGTCTCCAGACATGAATCTGACCATCATGGTGCTGCACACTGATGCGTGACTCGTTAGTAAAGACAACTTCATTCCATTCTGCCACCCACATCCTTCTTTCGTCGCACCATTGGCGGCGGTGACGTCTGTGGTTCCTGCGTCAAGGGTAGACCAAGCAATGGACTTCTTGCGTACAGACCACTCTGCTGTAAACGGCGTCGAATGGTACACGCAGACACTGAATGATGCGTTAGAGACTCAATGTGCTGTGCTATGGTTCGTGATGTGACTGAGCTATCTGTCACTGCCATGCGCACAATTTGCCTGTCCTCACGTGAAGTGGTGCACTGAGGTGGTTGCGATCGACCACGTCGGTTCGTCGTACCCTCCTGCATCCAACGGTCACATATCCACATTACAGTTGTTTGGTTTCGTCCAACACGACTACCGATTTCCCTGAAAGGTAATCCACAATCTCGGTAGGCCACTATCCTGACTCTATCGAACTCGGATAATTGATCAAAAGCTGATCGCTGTTTTCTACGAGACATAACTGATTGTTTTTTGAAAAAACCACAAGAGAAAAACACAATTGCCGAACTTGAAATGGTCGAAATCTCCAATCCTTAAATAGCTTTTTGAGGTGGCGCCACACGCGTGCGTGATATGTGTCTGCGCTGAAATTCTAATCATTTGTATATCTCACCTCCGCTAATGCGTGTTGTAAATTTCATGTTATTTGCGTGCTTCCTTCAGGGTGTTGCATTTACGGTGGCCTGCAGTGTATGTATATATATACGAGGGTGAGTCGGAAAATAAGTTTCCCCCGTGGACTGTGGTCACAGTTGTGCATGAAAGTCTAAGCATAGAATAATGAGACAATAGAGATAAGACATAACTTTACTTTTTCACATAAGTACCAAGGACATTGAGACATTTGTCAAATCACTTGATAAACTTCAAAAAGCCCTCCAGGGACAACTCAAGGTTTGCGTACGGAAGATGCATTTGGCGATTTGTTTGACTTCAGCATTGCTTCGGAAGCGCCTTCATGCGAGATTCTTCTTCAAAGCCAGAAGCAGATGAAAGTCACTTGGTGCAAGATGAGGACTGTATTACGGATGGCTTAAGTGCTCCCAACTAATAGTTGCAACATGGTTTTGCTTTGCCGTCGCCGAGTTTAGTCTCACATTGTCATCTAACAACAGAACGCGAAATTTGAGAAGATCCAGGTCACTTTTTCCGAATCGCCTCTTTCAATTTCGACAGGAAGTTACAGTACCGTGGTTCCAACCTCCAAAAAGTCCACGCCAAAATGAACGCTACTTCCGTATACAAAGCCCTGAGTTTTCCTGAGGGTTTTTTGAAGCTTATCAAGAGTTATGACAAATGTCGAAATGTGCTTCGTACTCATGTGGAAAAATAAAGTTATTTCTTATCTTTTCTGTCTAATTTTATGCTTTGGCTTTCATGCTCAACTCTGACCACAGTCGAAAGGGGAAATTTATTTTCCGACTCACCCTCATATATATATATATATATTATACGAACAATTAAAATTTTACTAAACGACGTACCAGATACTATTTAAACTAATAAACAGATAATCAATTTCAATTTACACCAAATCTATCATCATTTATTCCATTTCTTTACAGGAAAAAATATATTTAGAACTTTTTTATTAAAGAAGACGCATTGGATTAAAAACTAGTTTCTGAGCAGCCTAATCCATCAACTACGTTTTTGAATGTGCTTGTTGTCATAACAACGGCGTTGAGCGCATGCGTTAAACTAGATGATGAATGGCAGCCAGATTCAAAAAGCTTTCAACTGAAAGGCAAGGTGGTCTTTATCTGATCTTTAGTGACATTTTGTGACAAGGTACTTGAATTGAGAGGAAAAAATTGCTTTCGTCTTCCACACGCAGAATTCAGCAGAAATATTGTGTTCATGAATATTTATATCTAAATTGGAGCTTGCGTTAATGTTTTTTGATAACAATCTTTTTGGCTTTCTTCAGTGTTATCAGTTTCAATAGATTTTATGAGGATATAATTTAATAATTGTATCTGTGAAAGAATAAATTTAAAAAATGGCTTAGATATGTATCATTGAAAAATCAAATAGGTTAATGATATTATGAAAATTTCTTTTCACTTACAATATATGAATCTGTGTTTTTAAGTATGCAATATACATTAGATATGATTTATTAGAAACGAATATAATACCTTAAAGAGATATTTAAAATATAATTATCATACATTTGAATTTTGCGTATAAATTAGTTCAATATTTTTGAATATTATTTAAATATGTATTGTCAAATTAAATGTTATTACGTGAGTTATGATATAGGATTCTTTAAATACAAGAAATGTATTCGAAATTTTCTTGAGAGGGAACTATTTAAACTATTGTTTTTTTACGTACAGGAAGATTTGGATTTTATTTATCATAAAAAGTGTAATTTGCTTAAAAATACTTTTTATGGGAAAAACATGTAGAAAATTATTAAAAATATGAGACGTTCTTTCTTATTTATCATAACTTATCATTTTTATCTACTTTTCCCCTCAAACAAAACCAAAACAAGTTTAATAAATCTTGATTATTAATTAAATATTTCTTTAAAAATAAATAATTAATAAGGTTATTTAAACAAATTTCTAAAATAAGAAATTTAAAAAAAAACTGTCAAACTGTCTATGGGGAAGCTAAATACAAATTGTTTTTGACAATTATTTCAAAATCTTATAATTCTTATAAAAACTAACGGAGAAAATGTGAAAGCAATCAAAAACTTTAAAGCTGACATATTTTAAAGGAAAATAAGGTGAAAAGCTATGTGAATTTGATAAAAAAAATTTTAATTATAAAAATAAAACTTTAATTTTTTAAAATTTATAAATTATCTGTTATTTTATTATATTTTTACCAAATTATCATTATAATACAATTGTAATGAGATGCATTATAACTTCTTCAAATCCTAGTATTTTGCATTTTATTCGGGAATGCATATTCGTGCATGCGTGTATGTGTATAATAATACACTTAAATTTTCTCTAGAGATTTCAATTCATAACGATATTGAGCCCTCCAAGACGTTACGTGATAGCCAATATTTAAACTACTCGCCAAAAATGGAAAATAGTTGCAACTTTATCTACCCAAAACTGAAGCGTAAGCGTTTTTAAAACAGGATGAGGCAATCTTGCATCACCCAACTATTTTGATCAATCAGAAAAGCCTTTACAGGATATCATATGATTCTAACAGCTTCCGATTGACCACGATTGTAAAGTGTTGAAAACTGGAGTGAAAAAAAGAACACATTTGTCCGTTGATATTGCTTGTGCGCGTTTTGGTTGATAGTAGAATAGCAACATGTTCCCTCATCAATCAACGATGGCAACAATGAAATTAATTGATTCCACCAGGAAAAGGACCCTAATTCAAATGAGAAATATTTATATACATACATATTTTGAAATATTATTACTAATTACCTACAACGTAACACTTTTCTTGTTTCAAAGGATTTAGAATAAATAAAACATTATAATTATTTCATTAAATACTGTTTAATTAAAATTCCCAATTAATTTTATTAAAAGTTAATTGTGTGAAGAAATTATAAATAGTAAGGATTAAATTAATTAGAAGATTAATAGTTTATTGTTACAGATCTTATCCTTTTTTCTAGTTAGATATACTTATAGTCACCTGTATGACAGTTAATTCATTACCTGTATGGCAGTTAAAATTACACATTCGTTTAGTTTTATTTTAACCATAGTAATAGTTTAGAGAGACAGAGAGAAAAATACAAATATATTCCTATAATCTCTCAGGTTTATCTTTATACATGTTATTATGTATAATTGTTTTAATACTATTAATTTTATACTTTTTGCTGATTGCTACAATTCAGCCAATACTATGCATTGAACTTGTATTTAGGTCCAGAATCTGGTAATAAATTGCTTATTGTATAAGATGCAGTGAGGGTTATGCATTTTTTAATGCAATGTTAGGTAAGTTACCTTTTTCTTGCAAGTGGTTTAGAATTTCTTTCCATTATTTTCAATAGGACTTCGCTCAGTATTTTAAACAGAACACTTGTTAAACCACATTTTTTTTAAAATTGTTTTTTATATACGAGTCCTAAGTCAGACATATATATATATCTGCAGAGCATCCATACTTGTTTAATTCTAACAACTCTTTTTAAAATTCTAACATCTGTTTTTGTTTGTTTCATTTATCTTTAGTATTCTAATGATTTCGGTCTCTATAGTAGATGATAATTAACGATGTATATATATATCAGTGGCACACACAAGGGGGGTGTCCTAGGGTCCGGACACCCCCCCCAAAGCCTTTGAGTTTTTTCGATTGATGATACATACATATATATATATATATAAAGTAAAATTTAATTAAGTACTTGTAATTAACAATTTATTTTATTAATTAATGCTAATTATTACCTCAATAATTTATTTTTTACTGTTTTTTTGTTGACAAAATCAGAAGGATCAATTGGTGTTGACCGTGGACTGCCCCCTTAAAATTATTTTGTGTGTGCTGCTGATATATATATATAGAGAGAGATAGAGAGAGAGATTATTTGAAAACGTTGGTATTTTATTTTATTTTTTATATTCACCATTGATACTTTGAATGTTAATTTTGTATTTTAGAATTCTTATAGTTTCAATTTTTGCTTATTTATAGAATTGTGATTAATTTATATATACATATATTTAATGTGCATAACTTTTTTAATATGATTGACACAATTTTTATTATTTATTTGGATAACAGTATTTAAAGTAAGTATAGCATTCAAGTGGCTACTAACTCATTTTAAAATTCATTGATAAGTAGTTTTATTCTCAACATTAAGTGGGGGAGGGAATGTTTACAATGTTTTGTAAACAAAAAGAAATACTAAACGAACTTGATACTTACAGTTTCGTAATTTGACAAAAGAGGATCTTTAATGTCCCGGTATTTAAATGACATCTTCTAGCCATCATTATGCGACAAACGATAATATTTCACTCACTATTTCTCACTCCAAACCACTCAACCCAGCTCGGTTAATGGATCGTTATGCTAACCTGTACCACACCTAAACGAGGGGGGGGGGCGGCGGTTAGACTCTTTAAAACTCTCGGTAAAGCACGCACTTCGCTCAAAATACGAAGTAAATTGGCCGTAAAATAAAATAAAAACTAAAAAATTTCGAACGTTAAAAACAAGAAAGATCATCCAACGCAAAACGCAGATTAAAGGAACGGAAGTGAATTTAAAAAAAGAATGAATGTAAAAAAAAAAAATGGCGTTCGAATAGTTGAAGCGAGTAAAATGTCATTTACGTTAGCTGCACATGAAAGAGCAAATAAAATAAGAATAAAAATCAAAATCTGCTTGAGCGAAAAATGAGTGTAGTAGAAAGAAATGATGACATCCATAAATAAATTTTCACCTGATATTAGTTTAGAAAGAAGATGGGCTGGAGGGAAAAAAAAGAAATTACTGGACGGTGTAAAATATAGAGAAATTGAAGGAATAGTATGGGTAGAGGCTTTAAAAAATTCAAAGAAGTCTGATAAAGATGCCGGTGTAATTTGAGCGAGAAAATAATGGATGTTCTAAAAAGATGAATAAGTTTTTGATTTTGCATGGATTCAATATTTATAGAAGGAATTTTTTTTTCATGAATTAAATATGCATGATATTATTTTATTAGTGTTTAAAGTATTCATACTCTAAACTCTTTCCTAAAATAAATATTTTGATGCGTAAATTTTGCCAGTCATTTCTAGTAATTGAAATCATTGCAACAATTCAACAATTTGCGAGTTCAATTGCTACATTTTTAACACAAGTATTATTAAACAATTAATGCAAAAAAAAAATCAATTCAATTCCTATTTAGGTCAACAAAGGACAATTTTATTTTAGTTACATTTTATAAAATAGTTACAATTCTTATAAATATGTATATACATATGACAGAACCACAATATTAAGGGACAAATGTTTTTCCCCATATAAAATTAAAATTAATTAAATTTTATTAATGAATTAATTTTTAAAAAATAACTGTATTAACATCAATTGCCATCCACTACAGTTTAAAAATGTAAAAATGCTCATCCGGTATAGTGCACAGTGACGCTTACTGCTGTACATTAGGGCGTGGGTTCGAATCCTTGAGAAGGCATGGGTGTTTGTAAATGTATAGGGCCTTCGCGCGTCATGGGGGTACTCTAAATAGCCGTCGAGCCGCAAGTCCTCTTGTGAGGTTTGGGGAAACGGAACACAGAGGTGGGTGGCCTCTGACCACCCCAGAGTTTTCTCTCTCTAAATTGGGGTGGAATTGAGCCAAATCGTACAGTCACCTGTATGGTGCTCAAAGCTACGAATAACGACAGGCGTACTACTAGTCCCTTGCCACGATGAATTTTTTTAGCCTTGATCTGATGTTTCTGTCGTTCAGATGGCATAAGTAACAACACATATAAAATGTATTTAAACTTGATTGGATAAATAAAAGTTATTTTATTAACGATTGAAAATTTGTGAGCATGAGATATAAATATATGTATTGGGAGAGTGTGAACTAATAGCAGGAATAGAAAAACGAAGGGAAAAATAAAGAAATGTATGCTACATTTTAAAAAAGAATTTTGAGAAGTATATTTGGTGGAGTTAATTGTGATAATTTTTGGAGAAGAATCAACTCGGTAATTTACAAACTATTTATAGAGACAGATATTGTTAAATTTAAAGCAACACAGAGGTTTAAATGAGAAGGACATTTAATAAGACTGAATGGCAATCTAGCCGCAAAAAGATCTTCTTGGTTAAACCATCTGGTACCCAGAAAAGAGGGAAACCAAAACTTAGGTGGATTGAATATCTGGAAAAATATTTGAAAGCTACGTGGGTCATCCCGAAAGAAAAAAAACAGTTTAGCTAACAAAATGAAAAACAATTTTTATTGAGAAAAAAAATCTGCTACATGCCTTGAAGCTGCTTTCTATTCCGTACATAATTCTTTCTTACATATAAACATTTTGTAATGCTTTTCGGTTCCTGCTTCCCTCTGATCCCCCTTGTCTACCCTCGGACCCGGCTAGATGTGTGGGAGGAACTGAATAATCAGTAGACATTATTCACTCTAATTATTTTATTGTCACCAAAATATCAAGTAGACACAATAATAATCTAATTAAGATAAAAGATCAAACAGCAGAACGTGGAGGTGAGACTCATTAGCCTGGGGATAATAATACGGACCCTCAACTGATTCCACGATAACCTATACAAGCTCAATATAAACTACGTCGCGCACTAATAAGCTAAATTTCTTTTTAAACAAGAATCACGAAACCTGAACTTTTATGGAGTTGAGTCCTCCAGTCGAGGCCTTGAATACGATCCCTATCCGAATTTAATCACCGTCGAATGATACTCTTAGACTTCTTCAATTGATAAACTTCGATTTGCACTTAATCATTTCACGATCCTTCATTCACCAACTATCTCGTAAGACTCGCGAATATAGAATTTATATGATATACTTAATTTGCATAATCACGCTTTCTTCACTCGGTGAAATATTATTGTCCCTGAGAAATCCCCAAGGGGTTAGTTATAGACGCGTATAGATCCTTCACATTTTGAGTATTGCTTCACGAGCTTCAGAATTCCCAAGTTATATTTTTCCACCACCAGTGCATTAACCTTTTAAACGCCGCACTATGATTGAAAGGTAACATAAACTAAATTTTGATAAAATCAAATTAAAATTGAAACATAAGACCTATAAAAGAAAAAAAATTTGAAAAAAAAATTTTTTTTCAAGATTTTTAGCATGTTCTAAAAATGGAACATTGGCGGGTGCCATTTAGTTTTTTCCATGTTTTTTAAGAGTATGACCAATGACATTTTAATTCAAAAATAAGTTTTTTTACAGTTTTAAGAAGTAGTATCTTACTAGAGGTGTCATTAAACATTTCCAACGAGGTTTCATCATTCACCCCCCCCTTGTAGCAGGAGAGGGGGGGGCTTGATACCCGACAAACAATTGTAATGGGCCTTAAAATCTAAAAATTGAAATGGGGGAAAAGAACTAAAGTCTGTGTGTGAAGAGAAAAATCTGTCATTTTTTCCCTGCAGAGTTTTTTAAATGTACCCCGATGGGAGGGGGGGGGAGGTTCCCTATGGGTGTCCCATGTTGGCGCCACATCTGAAGTAACTTTTAAATATAATTCCAAAATAAAACAGATTAAGTTGAAAACATAATTTATAAACAGGAATTTATACATTTCAGAAAATTACAATCACTTATTAGAAACTATAAAGGAAAACTTCAGTAGGACAAAGAAATAAACAAATAACCTTCATATCAAAATTCTCAAAGCTATAGTGTAATAAAGCAAAGAAAAAAAAATGCAGATTTACCAAAATTCTTTAAAATGAGGAATAAGACAAAATATATTTTGTTTTTTTCAAAATGTGTTCTTTTATGTCCTAACTATTTTTATTATCTATGTATAGCTTGAAAAACATTTCTGAAGCAATCTTTTTCGCACTCGAGGCATTTTTTTTGTTGTGCTTTTCTGATATACATGAGGTATTTCATCATCCTATATGCTTGCAGAAATTTTGATTTTGCTACAAACATCTACTGGTAGAACAGACTGAAAATATCTTCATCGATAACTTCTTCGTTAGTCAAGCACCCACTTTCTTTTAGTGGAAACTGACAAATATCAATAAGATCTTCATCATCTGATAGTGTATAAAAATGTTCCAAAGCCTCTTCTATAGTCCGGAATGGCTTTCAATGCGACATCTGATTAGCATAATGGATATTCACTAACTGACGAAACACAAAATAATATAAGACCTTATTACGTGACTTTCCTCTCCAAATAAGACATACGCTACATCTATCAACAAACGCAAGTGGTAGTTTTGCTGCAGCTGAGAAATTCACTTCAGATTGTCCAGAAACGGTTTAAAGGGGGAAGGGGAGTTGAGAGAGGGAGCCTAAACGAAAGTCAAGTCATAAATATTTTCTTTCGACACATACTATAATTTTTAGCGTTCAGAAATCTTTCCCACACTTCTGTGAACTGTAAGCATAATAACTGCATTGTGTGAAAAGTATACCTTTACACGCCAATGTTCCATTTTTGGAACATTGAAATTTCAAAACCGATAGTAAAAAAATTACTATATTTTTAATGATATATATATATATATTGCAGTCTATAGTTAAAATGATCAATTTTAATTACTATTACCAAATAATAAAAATATTTTTAAATTTTGAATTTTATATGAATTTTGAATTTTGCCCGATCAAAAGTAGAAAAAAATGCATATTTTAGAATTTTTTCTCAGAGAGACTATTTACTTTAGCAGCAATACTTTAATTTCAAAAAATTAATCCATATTTTTTGTTTTCAAAATAATTTTTACGGAACAATATGAATAAAATTGAATTTTTCAGAAATTTCAAATTTGATGTTCCAATACTGGAACATTGGCGTGTAAAAGGTTAAGCCAAGAAGTCATTACTTTCTCCAAATTTTCATCACTTCCAAAACGTTTACCACATAGAAACTCTTACCATCTTTTCCCTCATCTGAGGAACAGATGGTATTCCTTAGGAATAGGTCTGAATTATCGGTCTTATATTTGAATGCCCTGAACACAATACTTAATGAACTGGCGGTAAAACAGTATAACAGGGAAATTCTGAAGCCCATGAAAATAAACGAGAAGTGTTCAAATGAAGATAGTGTTTTAGTTAGAAAAGTGAAGGAAGCTTTAAGGTATGTAAAATTTTTTCGCCAATAAATGTTGGGATTTTTGTTGTGTATAACTAAAAGATTTTTATTTTATGGATAATCCTCGTACTAAGCCGACAAATTGGAAAAACTTAGCCAAGAACAGGATGGCATGAAACACAATTCTGATAAAGGCAAAAGACTATCCTGGGCTGTTGCGCCAGTGAAGAAGAAAATTGTTTATTTATTTAAATATTAGAATGTAAATAAAATGTAACATGTATAAAGGAAATCGAGGGAAAAAAGAAAAACAAACCCTGTGAATTAAGTGATTATAAATTACTTAAAAACAGGAGAGCGCCTTGGAAATATTAATTTACAAATCACTGCTTGAATGTGGGATATGTTAGGGAAAATTGAAAGGATATATATTTTAGATATTAAAAAAACTTAATTAACTCACTAGAAAGACATTTTTTTTTTCATTTAACGCTAAATTTTTGATATAAGCAACATATACATACATTTGGATTATTCTATAGATTATGATGCGTGAGAGTTAAATTGGAAAAAAATTTACAACTTTGAACATAAAGCATTTCGTCATTTGTTCACAATAAGTATTGCAATTAATGCGTACTTTTAAGGTAAACTCTACTACCAACACATTATAAGTTAAAGCACTGATTATGCCCATCGAAAAATTTTAATAATGTAATAATTAATCCAAAAAATAAAAAACACAAACGCAATTAAAAAGTTAAGTAAGTTTTGTTGCTTGATTGGTCAAATTGAGACATTTGAACAAAACATTTCTGTTAAATATATCTATATCTATCTATCTTTGGTTGATATATCTATCAATCAGAGTAATTTGTATAATTTAAAATTTCTTAGCTCTAGCTGCAGGAGAAACATTTTTATATAATTTTTTTAATTTCAACATGATACGAGTTTCCTTTTAGATGAAAAATAAAGGACATGCTTTTATTTTTTGTTTAAATAGGCCTTTCTTCTTGAGCAAAATCATTTTTTACTGAGAATCAATATTTTGAAAATGACAAAACTTTTGAAAGAGACTCTCTACCTAATTCATTGCAAATTGATTATTTATGCCCAGTAAACATATTTTTTTTTTACTATAAAATTGAAAAAGTCTTTCATATAATATTTAAACAATTATTTTAAAAAAGAGCATTTATTTATAAAGAAAAGATTTTTAAGTATAATTGATATAATAAATTCAATAAATGCGTTGCTAAAAAAATTTGCAGGATAGATAGTCCTGGAAATATCGACGACCCTATGCCTTGATCTTTCTTGACAATCACCAAGTTTCAACCCAAGCGTGACGTGACAGCGGGGGCTTTCGAATTATTCAATAAAATCACGCGTCACGTGTTTTTCCCACGCACCGCCTTCACTGCGCCCCAAGAGACGCATTGATCTGCCATCGGCAAGTAAATTATTAGCCGCAAGGGCGCAGCAAAAAAGTTGCTTAACCTAAGGTCCTTCTGAAAATCTCGTTTGCCCCTGCTCTTAACCTCATTATGTTTTATTTTATGATGACATGCCGCCTAAAAAGCGAGTGTTAATGCGGAGAGAGGCAAGATACAAGTTTTGTGACGCTGCTTGATCAAAAAATCACGGCGTTTTGCCACAAAGAACTGACTGGGGTTTAGATGCCTAATACACATGATTCAGTTGTGTTGTGGCTGTATGGGGGTTTATTACAAATTTCCTTCTGAAATTATCGAAGTTTTAACCCAGGGGTGGCCAACCCAAATGACCTCGCGGGCCACCTCGGAAAAATATTACTATCCCCCGCGGACCAGATATAAAAATATATATTTTTAAATTAAAATTGGACCCATAACAAAGGAAAGTTTGAAAGAAATTTGTTTGCCTTTATAAAATTGTCTCTACTTCACATGTGTGCGTAGCTTGAAACTAAGAGTTCTGTTGTCAGTTTTTCACTGTACAACTTAAATGAAAATTTAATCAAACTAGAATTAATTTTCTTGAGTCGCTTTTTTTTCCTTTAGAGTTTATCCCAAATTTCTCCAATAGCACAAATAACAACTCTAGTATATTAATTAATATTAAGCAAATTTAATCTTGAGAATCAGTTTTAATTATTGTTCAAAAACGTGTCAAAATCCACATGGCTTGACTGAACATTTAAAAGAAGAATGAGATGAAGATCAATTGACAAGATACGGAATCTAAAAAGAAGTAATAGTAAATTGAAAATATCAGTGAATGTAATTAACTCAATTTTATCATGACAGAAGAGAAAGTTAGGAACAAGATTAATTAAAAATTAATTGAAGATCTTGAAATGTTATGTTTAATTTTAATTGTGTGTTAGAATAAAATTAAGAAAATAAAACAGGCCCAAGTGACAACTTTCAATATATATTATATGTATAAAAAAACCGAACACACACATACATCGAATATTCAATTCGTACGACTTAGAATCTCATTCAAACGAGAAAATTATATTTGCATTCATAATTGATTATGTAATATTGCTATTTTGTTCTTGATTTTTTGAAAAAAAATATTGCACTATAGGTATATTAGAATTATCACAATAACTATACTAACCTTCCATGCGTAATAATCAAAATAGTCAAATAATTTTAAGGGTTCAAATTGAAGAACATTGAATTGAATCAACATCTATCTCTGTAAAAATGATCGAAGGTGTTATAAAAATATTTGGTAGCGTACATAAATTATAAAATTCTTTGATATAATTATTTTGAATATGTTTTAATTAATTGTGATTCCCTCTTTCTACTCTCGAATATCTTCTTCTGCCAAAAAACTAGATTTTATTTTCCTATGTGAAATGCTGTTAATGCTACAAAATTAATACAAAAAAAAGAAAAAAACTAACATCTTGATGTAGTATATTTTTAAGCTCTTGATTAAATTAATAACTTTTCCTCATTTCATTATTTTTATTATTAAAATTTTTTAATTAAAAGAAAAAGAACTATATTTAAAAAAAATCTTTTCACTCTAGAAGAAGGGTCGGCAAACTATAGCATGCTTGTTACATGTGGCACGAGTAGCAATTTTCATTAGCACCTACTATACAAAGTTAAGAGTTTAAGTCAAATCACTTTGTCTCTCTCCTCTCTACGCCTCACGCATTTTTATTTAAAGCATCCGATTACCCTAAAATTGTGAATTTTGCCAAAAATTCACAATTTTTTTTAGTTTTATAAAAAAAATTAGCTTATTAGCTTTATAAAAATACCAAGTTTATTATTTTCCGTTCACTAGAACAAAAACTACAAGTGTTTTGGTAAAAGCAGATGCCATTACTTAAGCAACATGTCATAACATTGAACTATGTTTTACTCGTAGTTTTTTGAAAATGCTCAAACGGGGACAGCGATTGCTCAAAAGTTTTGAAAATAATTCACTAAAATTTTTTTGCGTATGTTCTGTATAATAGTACAAGTCTTTAACCTTCAGATTTATCAATCACTGTTTCATTACAAAATTTACAGTCCCTTATGTGAATGCAATCACTGTTATTTTAAGCAATTTCATGTAATAGCTAAGATAAAATGATCTAGTTTTTGTAACATTTAAAATATCTCTTCTCCTGAAAGACATTTTAAAAATGAAGAACACAACACATCAAAATAGAAAAATTGAAAATTTGTTCATAAACTTTTGGTACTGAATGGGCCCGGTTAATGTTATTTTTTTTATCAGTTCTTACTGCGTCGTGAAAAGAAATCTTCCGAATTATTAAAAGCTGAATTTACTGAATTATGAAAAGATCTCCAAGATAAATTGATCGAAAAATTGACCTCTATTTTTTAGATTGATTTGTCTTATTCTCTCTGGAGATATTTAATTGTTTGGAGAAAATTGTATGTGCTCTTATTTCCCCTTTTGGTTCTATACATACACGTAAACAAGCTTTTTCTCATACGAAATATATTTTGAGTCCACAAAGAAACTGTTTTAACAGCTGAATATTCAAAATAATGAGCCAAACTGAAAGTTACAAATTATATCGCTGATATTGCAGTATTAAGTACAGCTTAGCAGGGACAAGTTTTGCATTTTAATTTTTCAATTGAAGGTACACTAATTTTTATTGCAGGAATACTTATGTATTAAAATATTTTGTTTTTTTTAATCCGGTATTTCTCAAACTGTGGGGCACCCCCCCCTAAGGGGGCATGATAACTCTACGAGGGGGGCAGGAGCAAATTGAAAAATTGAAAACTAAAGATTATTTAAAAAAATTATTAATTTACTGAAAGTAAACAAACAAAATACATCCTGACATAATAAAATTAACATTTACACTGATATAATACACTTATAAATGTATCAGTACTGCGCAATGTATTTTATAATTATTTAATAATACTAAGAACAAGTTTAAATAATTACTAGTTACCCCATGGTCTTGACATATATAAAGTAATATACAAAAATTAACACTTATCTTGATAATTTGTACGGTTTATAATTAATTTTTTAACTGCCGATTGAAAATTACGCTATTCGCTCCCCAATGCCACCGTTTTCCATGTAGACGAGCGTATGTGATGTATTGGGGAGGAATAAATAAGGAATTCATCTGAAATAAACAAATCCTTAGCAATCTCTGTCAAGGTCCATTTATTGCATTCCAAGGTCTTTGGAATAAATTTATGGATAATATTGTTTAGAAAAGATCGTACTTCGGAAAGACGTATATATACGTCCGGTGCAACTGACGCTTTGGTTAAACGAGGTGCTTATATACGCCGGTGGCACTAAAAATAAGTCGTATTAGAACTTTAGTGTAAAAGTATAGCATAATTGAATTCAATATATTGTTATTTGTATGGAGGGGGGGGGGTAGCTGCGCATTGAAAATTATGGTTGAATTGGCAAACATTGAAAGTTTGAGAAGCACTGTTTTAATCAATATTTTGACGAGATACATATTTATGCGTACAATGTGAATTTTTTTTATTTATGTTGAAGGAATCTGTATATATTTCATGTTGCTTGTTTTTATTTTAATATAAATATTTTTTAAATGATGCGTACTTAGTATATAATAAAACAAAATCCACATTTTTGACCTCTACACTGTAACTGTATAAGCATTGCTGTGAAAATCGAATCGTTTCAAATATTTCCTACAGTGTGGCATGCTGAATCACATTGGGGGATTTGTGTAGCACATAACTATAAGGTTACCGACCCCCTGCTCCTGAATTAGATCAGCGTTGAAACTTTATTTTATTTTATGTTTAGCCCGAAGCTTGAAATCACGAGGTCTGTCGCTAATGGCCCTTGTGCTGTTTTATAGTGCGACGTTAATATAATTAATTCACTCACTTGGCGATATTTGGTGAATTTCGACCGATCTTAGCAAATTTCAACGGATTTTAGGAACTGCTCTTATAGAATTGTATGGAATAGGTTGCCATAAGTAAAATATTCGATGAATATCTTATGACATGCAGCTAATCTTTGGCAATAAATTACAAGTATAAGGTTAGTACGTTAGACCATTTATTCTTTTGCTAGTAATAGATTCTGTTTCTTTGAGAATAATGCAATACAGTCGACTCTTGGCAATTCAAACCTTCGATAATAGAAACCTCTCGATAATTCGAAGTGTATGTTCTGCCCCTAGAAAAACTCTTGATATTTCGAACTAAAACAATACGTTTTGGTGCACTCAATATTTCGAAGTAAAATCTGTGGCTAGCCGGAATAGAATATGCGATATTTCGAAGTGATCTTATAAAACTCTTCACAATTCAAGCACTCACTATCGTGTAGAGTCCAGTAGAAAACAGGTTGGACCTTACATATTTTGTGTTGTATTGTTTCTGCTTGTCTCCCCTGTAACGTAGTCTCTTTGATGACTATCGGAGTTGACTCCTGTAACTCTGACAGAAGCTTAAGTGTCACTAAACAAACTGCGCAACTTCTTCCTTGAAAATCATGTTGGTGCAGACATTTTTAAAGCTTCAATTATTCTAGAAAAAATTTATTGACAAAGTTAGATTCAATGTCATAAAATTAAAAAAAAAATCAATTTTTTTTACGAAAAAAACTGTTATTATGTACAGTATATATACTTTCAATACTTGTGTTTAATATATAAATATGTTCTTTTAATACAGACTTTTAACTTCTCTGTATAATATTTATACTGTATATAATATGTACTTTTTAAAAATACTTTAAAATAATTTTACACACGCACGCACACACAGGCAATTGTTATTTTATTACATAGTTACAAATTTAATTGTGTGTTAGAAAAAAAAATTTCTCTTCGTGTATTTTGGGAGTTTTATCCTATCCTCTTGATAATTCGAAGCTTTCATTGGTCCCTTCAACTTCGAATTTTCGAGAGTTGACTATATTTATAAATTTAAATTTACCAAGAATAAGTAAAAAAGCATAATTATATATAACGCTATTCAAAACGTCATTGCAAGTTTTACTTTTTTGTCAATTGAAAATTCAATGCATCACAAATAGAGATAAAAAGAGGTTAAACCATTTTAAAGTAGAAGTATAACAGACGTATACACTGACAATTAAATGGAGAAACAGAATGAAATCCTAACCAAAGGGATTTAAATACAATAAGACTATCAACGAAAAATAAAAAAAAATGTAAATCTAATAGTTCTCTCAAACAAAAAATTTATTTAAATCTCAGAATGATAAAAATTGAGCTCGTATCAGATTATGCCAATTTATAAATAAAATACTATAGAGAGATATTTAAATGATTTACATTATTACACAAAAACAGAATTTTGATAAGTTTGCTGGAGAATTATGCTTATGTGTGTGTACAATTAAAACTTCAGCATGATATTGTAATGTAAACAATAAAAGTATGCATTGCATCGTAATAAGCACGTACTGTTATACAAAATCTGATTATATTGTTTCTTTAGACTTTATTTAAATATTAAGAATAATTAAATTAAGAGAGAAAAACACTTAGTCATTTGGTATTGCATTAAAATTACGAAGTCAGTCCCCAATGGTTCAATATGTAGCATAAAAGTTAAAGCCAAATCTGAATTAAAAAAATTTGAAACAACTAATAAAACCTCAATACTTAATGATTCAAAAGATTTACGGGATATATAGAGAACAACAAAGGTTTTTATATCCCCTCTAATACTTTTGCCTTTGTTTATTTAATATATCTTCTACATTTCCATCCCTCGTTTGTAATGTGAACCATTTTATATTTACTTACTTCAAAAACCATCTTTCAGCTTCTCCTAAGGAGTAATTGAAGCAGCAAACACCTAATACCCTCCTCAATGTTTGGACACCAAACACCGCAACGTAATATCTCTACTGACCCCCTGTAACAACGAAGGATGGTAAAAGAACCATCTTCCTCCCACCAGTCAAAAAAGAACAAACAGAAAACCCTCAGGTTTCTTTTCCGCCCCCAAATGGAATAGAAGCTGCGAAAGAGAGAACACAGGGTTTTTATCAAATTATCGAACCCCAGAGAAATCTCAGAGATGATCCCCGTTCCCTCTCCCCCGTAAATGGTGGCCGAAAAACCTGGGGATATCGGACCAATCAAGGTTGGACCACCCCTTGGTGATGAATGAACGAAATCACAACTCGCTGGCTGGATGCAGGAGAGAGTATTTGTTAATGAAGCATGTTAGAGCAGTTATGCAGTGTTTGCACTTAGCTGATGAACTGAAGGCAGGAGGAGGGGTGGATATGCAGTACAGTACTCAGTACCTAAAATAGTCCTCGGGAACAGATGGTCCATTATATTCTTTTGTTCTTGATGATTATGATGCAAAGGGGGAAGAGAAGGATTTAGTTCTGATTGTATTTGCTGCAGGTGCGATAAATACCACGGTTTAATGAGGCATGTACTTTTAATGTCTTATTTTGGCAAGTGTTAATACGTATGTTTTTTAGAAAAAGAAAGATGAGATGGGTTGCAAAAAGAAAAAAAAGGAGGGAATTTAGGTACGAGGAGTATTGATTGATCTGCTTTGATATACTTTTGTGACTGTATGCATATTGTGCTGTATCAAGTAATTGACTTCAACATGTGCACAAAAGCTCACCGGCTTTATTTAATTTAAAATTAAGTTTCCTTTTATTTTGAATATAAAATATTTCTTAATAACATGCTTTTAAAAGCCGAATCGGTAAAAATAAATTCAAGAATAATAAAACTAAATATTGAGTAAAAATAAAATAATTTTATTTTGAAAAAAAAATTTCAAGTATGAAAAGATTGCAAAAAAAAAACAATGTTGATATATAAATTAAACTTAATTGAATTAATGAATTAACCACTAGGCTTAATTCATGTGACGTCATAGTCATATGATAATTACAATCACGTGTTTACAGCCAATCGGTTCAAAAATTCATGTGAAGTCATAGTCACATCATAAATGAAATCACGTATTTTCAGCCAATCAGTTCGTAAGTTTAACTGTTGCCAACTTTTACTTTTTACAAAAACTTTTAAAAAATATCAATTTGTCAACAATAATCACACCCATAGGTAAGCCCACAAAATTGACTTGATTTTAAAAAAAACACATACATAATATAATCTTGTTTATTTGAAAAAATCTTTTAAAGAATCTTAATATCTGACGATTTTTATCTAATTATTATATTTTAAATTCAATTTTAATTTTGCAAGTAGAATAATAAGTCTAATGTCAGTTTTTAATTCAATGGAGAACGCGTGATTTCATTTATCACGTGACTATAATGAACTTTGCTCATGGGGAGATTTTGTTTCAACAGTCAACGTTAATTCTAATAGATAACAGTTTTGTCAAAAAATGAAACGGTTTAAAAGAAAATATAAAGTTTATTGGTAGAAGTGAATGAGGAAGTTTATTGGTAGAAGTGAATTAGGAAGTTTATTGGTAGCCTTGTTCGTAGAATGGCGAAGTCCAGTGGGAAGCAAGTTCTTATTTATGAACAAAGACAATCATGCAACAGAAGCACGCTAAATATTTTATGACCGCGAAAATCTCCAAGTTTTTATGAGATGGATGTGGAGAGGGAGATACCAGCCCAAGTATCAACTTACAGTAGAACTTCGTTTATCCGAATCAATTGGGACCGGACACCGTTCGGATACGCGAATGTTCGGATAACCGAAAACCGAATGCGATCCTTGCAGTATATGATACTGGACACTATACAAATACTGAAAATCATCACATGCGGGAAACATGCTTGAAGAAAAGGCAAAATAGATGCAAAATGTCACAATTTTACCTTGATTTTAGAAAATAATCCCTTATTTTTCGCTGTACCATTGAACACCTTCGTTTTTTCACTGCAAGGTCTCTGATTCTCCTCAGCAGCGGAATATTAGGTCAGTTTGTTTCCACGTGAGGGGGGTGTATACGTGCTCTTTCGTTAAGTTTGTTGATGTAGAAACTTGGATGGCATGCGATGCAGAAGACTGTGGATTTCAAATACTAAATGATGACGAGATTTTGACTTCCGTGCAAGAAGAATCCGACCCTGTCGAAGATGAAATGGATGAAGACGAGGAAAACACTAACGAAAGTAGCAAATACTGACGCTTTTCAGCGTTAGAGACAGCTATGGAGTGGTACGAACAACAATCAGAGTGCTGTTCTATTCAACTACTGCTGCTCAAGAGAATCAAACGAAGGTGTGAAAAAACGAATGTGTACAATGGTACAGCGAAAAATATAAGATTATTTTCCACAATCAAGGTAAAAATGTGACATTTTGCACCTATTTTGCTTTATATTTAAGCACGTTTTCCGCACATGAGGATTTTCAATATTTGTATAGTGTCTAGTAGCATATACTGCACGGATCGCATTCGGTTTTTGGTTAGCGAACATTCGCGTATCCGAACGGTGTCCGGTCCCAATTGATTTGGATAAAGAACGTGCTACTGTATATGCATACATAATACAAGAATCATCCAAAAGATAAATACCTTTCAGTTTTAAAAAAAATAACCCAATATTTATAGAAAAAAACAACTTTGTTCAATACTTGAGGTTCTTCCTTTACTTCTCTACCTAATCACTTCCTACATGTAAACACTTGTATTTGTTCACCAACCTTAGAATTCTCATATTATACTCTTCCACCGCCAGTCCATTAATCCAGGTGGTCTCTGCGTTCTCCAACTTTTCTTTGCATCCAAATGTTTACTCATAAAGCCCCTCCCCCCCAAAAAAGAAATCAGAAACTTTAAGCCTAGAAACGTTTTCCTCTTTTCCCTAAGTTGAGGGGAAACGGATAATTGCTAAGATCAGTTTTTGCCTGACAATGAGTGCAAAAAACATAAGACCTGGTGGTGGAACAGAATAACATGGAAATTTTGTAGTTCGTAAGCAGATTTGACAAATGTTTAAGCGAAAGGGTTGATTATGTAAAAAAGTGAAGGAAACTTCAGGTATGTAAGAAAATTATTGTTTTGTATAACTGAATGGTTTTTATTTTTTTGATAAGTCTTATAAGTAAGTAAAAGAGATGTGAAATAGAAAGATTTATATATATTTTTCAGTATTCTCTCGAAAGATCAAGAGTCCCCACACACACATATTAGAGTTACAATAAATCAGATTATATACTGGGTAGAACTTGATTTTCAATCCACATGGAACCATATATAGTGTTAAGGTATCCGACTACCCTAAAATTGTCTATTTTGCCAAATATTGACAATTTTTTACGATTTTATTTCATACGCCATCTTATTATCTTTATAACAATACTAAGTTTATCATTTTCCGTTCACTAGAACCAAAACTACAAGTGTTTCTGTAAAAGCAGATGCCATTACTTTAAGCAAGATGTCATATTTTAAAACGCGTTTTCCTCACAATGTGTGTTTTTTTTAAAAATACTCAAACGGGGATAACAAATGCTAAAAAGTTTTGAAAATAATTAACTAAAATTTTTTCTGTAAGTTCTGTATAATAGTAGAAGTGTTTTAACCTTCAGATTTATCCATCACTGTTTTATTCCAAAATTTACAGTCCCTTATGTGAATATAATCCCTATTTTTTTAAGCAATTTCATGTAATAAATGAGATAAAGTGCTCTAGTTTTTGTAAAAAAAGAAAATATCTCTTATCCTGAAGGTCATTTTGAAAATGACATAGCAACACATTAGAATGAAAAAATTGAACATTTATTCATAAACCTTTGGTACAGAATGGGCCACGTTCATGCTATTTTTTGCATATTTTTACCTATTTTTTCTTATTTTAGTAATAATAAAATCTTTTTCCCATTCTAAATTTTAGCCTATTTTTCTTAAAATGCACTAAACAAATCTAACCCCCCACCCCCCAAAAAATCCCCTTATCTCCATTTTTAAAAAAAAAAAGTTGTCGCAACCAGTCAGATACCTTAAATAATTAAACAGACAGTAGACGCTCGACAAATTTATAATAGTTAATACGTGTATTATTTGTTAACTCTTAAAAATTACGCTAATAAAATATGTTAAGCTCTTAAAATATTACTATTACAAAAACAAAAAAAGACTTTAGAAAAGAAAATAATGAGTTTATTCAAGAGAAGAATAAGAGAATTAAAATTTATAAACCAGATTCGTTTACATATAAAAAAATAACTATGTTCATTATATTTAAGGGTGTGTAACATCATATTATAAACTACAGACTCATTTGTTAAGTAAAGCCTTTATACAATCCTTTATTCTTCCTTACTAATCTCGCGAGGTATTCAATTTTATTAATCTACAAAGAATACAAAGAAGCTCTTCTCATATAAAAATATTTTATGCTCGTTTTACCTCTTGTATAAAACGAAATTAACAACGAAAGGTATTAAACAATAAAGCTTGTTATAACCATCTTGACATCTTTTGAATCTTTAATTAAAAAATAGTTTTTGTAAAAATATATTTAAAGAGATTACTAAGCTGCTATTAAAAGTCAAAGGGAGCATTGAAATTGTTAGGAACGTGTAGTTTTTCTAAAGAAAAAAGGATTATTTATTTAACATATATTTAAATACTCGTGACTCGTTTTAGTTCTTTTAAAATTAATTGAACATTTCTTTTTACACGATATGACAGGTTTATATATATATATATATATATAAATCTGTTTTGAACATTATTTCTTACGGGACATGGAACGATTTGCACAAAAGTTTTTAATTTAAAGATTTTCAAAAAATTTTTAGGTAGCCTCCTAAGTGTGTATACAATGTAAAACAGATTTTGTGTTCAAAATTTCATAAAAAGCTAGACATTTAATTTTTAAGGAAAAAACATAAAATTTGTGAAGTGAATATTTAAAACCTTCAACAAAAATTTACGCTGACGCATGATTTCTGATTTACAAGTACGTCGAACTATGTATAACAAAAGTTGGTATGGATTTTGCGACAACTTAATTGGTATTCATACAATAATTCTTTTTATGAATGCTTATTGAAAATTCCTTAAAAAATGTATAAATTCTGGGTTCAAGTATTTTAAAAAAATAAGTATTACTTTCATTCAAACATGCATACAAACTTTTGTTACATCCCCTCAATACATCACATACTAAACGCGGGGGTTGTTTCCGGGGGGGGGGGCATGTAACTCTAAACTCCTTTCTGGTGTGAGTTTGGTTCTTTTGAGTATTCTGCTAATAACTCTCAGGGATTGTAGTACCACGTTAATAAAACACTCTCGCACTAAATATACGTCTCTCTTCATGTTTTTTTTAAAAATAAAATATATCAGTTAGTGATTTCAAGCAGCATGTATATTGTAATAAAATAATTAATTGAGGGAACTGTAAAGTATAACAATAATAAAAATTTCAATAAAAACAACAATTATGTTACAGCTAGTGTATAACTCTATTAAACACTGACATATTCAATAATCGCAATTACGCTTATCTTGAAAAGAATTCAAAACTTCTGAGAAATATTTTTGTGGAGGATTTAATTCAAAATTTAAAGTTTCATTTCTTAAAAAACAAGATGTCAATCATTGGCATGACCAAATAATTTTAGCGCTTTTTTCATGTGTTGTATTTTACAATAATGCAACTAATGAACTTTTTACTAACAGAAAGTAGTGTACTGTACCACTCCTCTAAATGTACTACTATTGAGCTGAAAAGAAATAATGACATAAATCTGTATCAGCACTATAAAAAAGCAAAAACTAGCGAAATTCAGGAAAATTTGTAGGAAAATTCGGAAAAACTATGGGAAAACTTAAATATGATTCGGCTCATCTAGGCCACAAATGCGACCCAATGCCGAAAACCCGAGGTCAATTGGTTACTTATTGGCTGAGAAAAAGGTACGACAAAATATGGAACGAAGACGAAGACGAAATTTGCGTCCTAATAGCGCTTTTGTTCCACTACGTGAAAAACGCGCTACAAATCTTTAAATAGTTATTGATAAAAATATATTTGAAACTTTATTTATCACCAGTATAATAAATCCTTTTTAATTATAAACAAAGTACCTAAGTAAAAACTAAATAAAGATATAAATTTTACCCAATTGCCTTTAGTTAAAGGACACTTAACCTTATATAATACTATGATTCTTCAATAAGCAGTAAACCTAAAATTTAATGCCTAATAATCCGCTTCATTGCAGAACCATTCCCATCTGATAACAGCCGAACCAATTAACTCCAAAACGGCCCTTTTTGGAAAACAATTCCATTTCCGTACTAAACCTACCTCGTGCACCCCCCTACACAGTGTCCCCTATTGATCCACCTCCTTTGTTTACAATCCAACAAAGGCCGGCACCGCTCACGTGCATTTTGTAAATACGACCACCGAGCGTCTCTGTGACTCCATTCTAATGAAGAAACTATTAATCATTGGGCCCAGTCCTATAAATGACTACGGTGTCATGTTCCCTTTATTAATGGGGGGAGGATGCTTTGGTGTCCGAAATCGACTACTGTGTGTTTGTTTCCTTCTGCCCCATGTTGCTTTAGTAACCATTCGTGGCACAAAGGCCCAAATACTCGTCTGTTATCAGATGGAATGAGGTTTGTTTGTTGTCATTGTGCCGCCTAATGAAATTTAGAGTAAGGGGATATTGGAAGGGTTTTGTTTTTATGTTGCAGAGACGAAAATCCATAAAAGAGAGACACAGAGAGATGAAATTTTAAAAAGGGGAATACTTACTTGTGTGTGAAGGGTAGTGTGCAGTTCGTGTCGGGAAGGGAAAGGTACATTTATTTGGTAATGGCTTGAAAAGGTACTTCGCTTTTCAATCAGATATAATGTGGCGACATATATTTCAATCTCTCTATTGATTGCTTCCTGTCAACCAATAAGGTTTTCAATACGAGTTCTATTGGGTTTTCGAACCCACTGGTATCTGAACTTCCACTTTTAGAGTATGTTCTTTTTTTTTTTTAATTAAATGGAAATTAATTCCATGAATAGTTTTGATGTGTTCTTAAAAATAAATGTTTTATGATGGCACGCTTGTGATGATAGATTATCTAAACTTTGAAACGGCTCTGATTTTTATGTCAATACATTACATTGAGTGAGGGAGGGCTTATTAACGTCGCACTATAAAAAAAACACGAGGGCTATTGGCAACGGACCGCATAATTCTGTGAACCTCGGTTAACTGACGATGATGACACTTAAACGAGCAACCCGTTCTCCAAGCTAATACAGCACACAAACGGTAGGACTTTGAGCTTCTACAGATTTAAGGGGATATGGTATCATCTTCACAATTTTTTTTTTACTTTTTATGTTTGGTATTTAGTTTTAATTGTATTTTATAAAGGTTATATTTAATACTAATTGCATACAAAAAATGTTAATTTATTGCAAAATTGATATTTTTCGATTTTTTTTTAACGTTTTTAAAATTTTTAAGGTATTTGAACACGTTGAAAATGACCATATTCAGTCAAGAGAGATATTTTTGTTTTTTATTTTATTGAATAGAGCTATCTATTGACTTTACGAAACATACTTTATTTTGTTTCTACACTACTTAGAGGCCAAATTACAATTAATTTTATAAATTTAGAAAAACCGGAAGTGGTTTTTTGATCTACCCGAAATGGGCATTTAAATTGCTCAAAATCTATCATGGCAAGTCTGATAACTCAAAATATTACGAATGTATTTCTGTAAAACTTTTTGAACCTGCTATTTATGTTATTTTCTAGAGAATGTACTAAAATATTTCTTATTGTATGAATACTTTTTGAGTTATGGCTTGTTATTTTAATAATGGTCTCATAAAAAATGTAACATTTGTTATAAAGTTTACTCAATAAGCTCTAAAATTTTCAAATTTTAATAAAAATTAAAATTTTAGTACATTTTCTAGATAAATGCATCTAATTTGTTTTAGTAATACTTTTACTAATATATGTTTATTACTTTTTTCTCTATTTGCTTTCAAGTTTTTCAAAAATATTGCCAAAATTTCACTTATATTTGTGATTTTTGTAAAATTCAGGAAAGTTAGTTTAAACTTTGACAGTTTAATAGTAATATTTATTGGTATTGAGTCCTAAAAGAGCATTTATAATGTTTTAGTATGTTATTTTGTTAAAAAGTACTCCGAACGTGTCGGATGGCTTAAGACTTTTTTTAAATATGTTTCTTTTCTTTAAAAAAAAATTTTCTAAGTACCTTATTATATCCTACATAAAACAGTGCGTGAGTTTTTTTTTCTACTGTTGCTCTTTAGTTTTTTATTAATATTTTTATTGTTAAACTTCCAAAATTATCAATTATCAATTATATTATTCAAAATTATCGGGTTTTTTACCCGTTAATTTCGATTTTGAATTTTTTTTTTAAAAAAGTACTTAACATGTTACATCTAATTCCAAATACAGTTTCACAAAATCTGCATTTCAGAACATGTATAAAAAAATTTCAAATTCATACTTCAATTATCAAAAAAATTTTAGGGTTTTGAATAATAGTATATGTACAAAAATTGAACATGGATAAATATGAGTTTGAAGTTTTCATTCCATGAATAGCATGATATAATATTCATCGAATAGTCTGAAACTTTTATGAAATGTTAATTAGCTTATTTAAAACTGCTTACCATAAGAAATTCCAAAAATGTAGAACAACTAAAAAGTTTCCTGGCATAATGAATATATAGAAAAAAGCAAATGAAAGATCAATATTTCTTAAAATTTTATCTTAATAATTATAAAAATAAATAAATACACACACTTAAAAGCTAATTTCATGCTCAGTTTGACAACTCAAATAATGTACAACATGTACAAAATATGTTTATGCCTTTATTTTCTTATTTCCATGATTTTAAAAGACTTCGCATGTTAAATATTGTACATAAATGAAAGCAAAATCAAATAACAATTTATAGTTGAAATATATCAAAATAAAATAAATGAATCTGTACATTTGTTTAAGTAAATATCTTAAAATATTTTAATAATAAAAGTGTTGAATCTCGCACACATGGATATATATATATATATCACCAAAAACAAATATATAAAAATGGGAGAGTTTTTCTATTCTTGCGAATTAGATTTTTAATTATCTGAGTTATCAAAATGAGATTTAGTATTTGTGCTTTGGAAGAATTCGTTTTGAAGTTTTAATTTCATTCAAAATAATATCATAAAAAGCACGCACAACTTTTATATCTTAACCAAATCCATTTGATCCCCCCCCCCAATAAACAATACACAAACTAGAATTTTTGCATGAATTGTACAATTCTTTCTTCAAATGATTTGTTAATGCATATATAATGTCAGTCTCATTTACGCGCGGTAGAAAAATAATTAATTCAATTTTTATCAGGCTCTTTTCTAGCAGATAATCTGAAATGTGGGTGTGGTATTTGTTATCCAGCATCAAATATCGCTCGATAACTTGATAAAAAATGCAGGTAAAGCTTTGAAATTTTGCAGGCATGTTTATAAAGATTCGAGGTATAAAATAAACCAATAAAAAATCTCGATAGTTTGATGAATTTTGTTACCATATCGGCTTAAAACGTGCATGAGCCATTCTACAGTCGGTAGCACTAGGGCTCGACACGCTGGCCACGAGTAGCCAACCACTAGGCTACTACGGCTAGGCTTATTTTTATCATACCTCTAAAGCCGATGTTTTTAATGTACTTTCCTTAAATACTCAAAATGCATTGCAGAGGGCTTTACAGTAGGAGGAATCGAAAACTTTCTTTTTCCAGAATTTTCAAACCTACCTATCTGGAAAAGATGTTCTCTGATATAGAGATGAAGGGGAAAGTAAAATAAAAAATTAATTTTTGTTAAGTACTGCCATAAGGGCAAGTAAGTTTAAGTATTTGAGATATTTTATAGTAAAAAAAATGAAAATAATTTTCGTCAAAGTGGAACAGCATTTCAGTATTTTTTAACATTTATTGTGATGAAAAACTATATTAAGTGCTTATAAAGGAGAAAAAACATCAGGTATATTGAACAGCTTCTTTAGTATTAAATCGGTAAAAAAAAATCTACTGTCGAAATCTGAATGCACGATAAAGCGGAAGACGGGGTAAAAGTTTCGATCGGACTGATTCGACGTTGCACTGACTGAAAGCTCGGATTATGAAATGTGTTTTAATGTACATTATTCTATTCACTACTCATTTATCAATACTCATCGTTTTTGGTTATTTATACAGCAAAAAAAAAAATAATTTTAATTTATTTGAGTCTAAAGTCATCTGACCAAAATTAATTCTTTTTTTCTTTTCGTTTTTGTTTTAAGAACTCAAGCCCTTAGAGGTATTATTAAGTTAAAAAATTATTTTTTAAATTATTTTTTTTTTGTACAAATGGCACCATAGAACATCACTTACACATTGGTAATAAGTTTTTTCTTTATATGACCGTAATCTTCTCTATTGTACAATTTTTGTAATTAATTGTGAAGTGTTTAATTTTTGTAAGCCCATGCCAACTGAAATATTTTAGTACCTTATAATTTATTCAAAAAAAGTTACCTTTTCTTTATTAAATTCCTGTAAAAAATATCTATTTTAATATATCATTTAGCCATATTTTATTTCTAAAGCTTAGCTACATTTTTAAAATACTGTTTCCACACAGTAAACGCATTTGGATGCAAATGATTCTTGATGCCACTTACATATTAACAAAAAAATCTCTATTATAACTCATTTTTTATAATATTTACATTAATTATCAATCTATCTGAAATTTATCAATCTTATACTGCATTAAATGCATCACCTGATAAACTCATAGCTATTTAATTGCCGATTCTGCAAAACGGCGAACGCACACCCCATCGAACTTCAAGCATCAATAAAACGTCCCATTCTTCCATGTATCCGGAAAAGCGATTACCCCCAACCAAGCACACATCAGCAACCGGACTTGGCCAGGAACACCGGCGTTAAAATAAATCCGGCAAGCATTTCCTCTTCCGGACTGAGATGCTGTAGTTTACGATCCGGTCTAGATAGGTCAGGCCAAGGAAATCGCAGTCGCAGTCTTTATCGGCCGGGGAGCAAGATTTAATAAAATCCCCCCTCTCTCCGCCCGTTGGCCTGTTATAACCCTTATCAGCTAAGCACACCCTCTATCGTGCGCTATTTCTCTAAAAGTGTCTGTTTAAAAACAATATCGTTAGAAGGCTTGACCCTTTCTGGTAATGCTGTCTTGGCGTAATGCGATAGGATTTGGGTGTTGGTGTATTGAAGATGTTTATTGGCATACTAAGAGTTTATTCTGTTTTATGTCGGGATGGGGAAAAAAGTTTCTTTCAGTTATTTACATCTTTTATGTTTAGGTGGATGCTTGATCTTTTTACGTAGAGTTAATGCTTCATTCTCTGAATTTCTTCTTGCTTTTATACTCCAGTGGTACAAAAAGTTATCTTCTTTTTTATATTTTATACCACGTTGCTCATAACCTTTTATTTGATCCTTTTCGTCTGCTCGGGGTCCTAGAGGTAGAGGGCCCACTTTGTAAGTCCATGATTGCGGGTTGTATCCCGGCAGGAGTTGGTAGATTTTCTGGATGCGAAAATCGCATGTACGTATGTCATGTGATTATGTGGCATGCAACAGATCCCCTGAGTACCAGTTTCGCTACGGCCTCTGGGCAAATCACAGTAATACTTAGCATCTGACGAGAGCTTGAATTAAAATTAACTCAAGCGTCAAAATTTAGTAACGATAACTGCCACTAGATGGTGCCACGATGAAATGGTTCTCACAACTGGAGACATGCCGTGCCTGCAAAAACTTAGTTGTCAATATGCAGCCCATTAGGAAAAATATTTGTGTTGTTTGTTCTTTTCTTTGGTATTTTTACAGATCTTCTACATACCTGAGATTATTTAATTAATAGGTTAAATTTATAACGGTCACGTGATAAAGATAATCACGTGTTCTCCATTAAACTCAATGCTGTAATGTAATGTACCTTCAGAAAGCCAGAAGGAACATTGAATTTTGTTATAAAAAAATTACATAAAAGAAAAGAACCCCTTTTATCTCTAAAAGAATAGAAAACTATAAATATCAATAACTATTTTTAAGGAAAGACACAAGTAAAATGTGTAGCAAAGAATAAAAGATCGATGCATTCTTTGAAAGATAGTAGGAAAATAAATCAAAAGTTGAAATATATGCATTTTGTTTGCATGTCATGTAAAACTATTGTATAAATATGAAATCGATGGAAGAACTTCTTTCGATTGCAGTCGGCAGATCATAAATTACTTGGATAGAAAGATAAAAAAAAATATCAGTACACATGATATACGAAATAATTGTAAATCAAATGCTCAGGCAAAATGATGTATTATGTCAATCTCTCCCCCTTGAGCAGTTTCCATACTTAAATCAGTTGATCACATAAGATTAAATTTAATTACATACACGTTATCCAATTCATTAAGCCTATTTTTCCTCAAAATAAATAAAAGAGATTCTATCTATCTACTATAAATATTAAAAAGCGGACGCATTGTCTCCTTCATTCATTCACTCATCACGAGATGACTTAAGCTATTAGCCGCATAAACATGAAATTTAGTAAGTATGTTTCTCTTTCGAGAACAGATCCATTAAGCACGGAGTCTGTGGATATCAATTTGGAAGGGATGAAGTTAAAAAAAAAATCCCTTTTCTGAATGATTACACCTAGAGATTTGAGATGTGGTAAGCAAGATTATTTTGTTTAGTCGAGATTTTCTGAGAACGGGTTTTGTGAAAATAGAATCGAGCGTAAAGATAAAAAAAATTCCCCTTTTTGAACTATAAGACCATCATACCCATGGGCGTAGCTACCGTCGTATCAGCCGTATCAATGATACGGGGCCCCCAAGCTACAGGGGCCCCAACATGTGTAACTTAAGTCTACTAACAGGGTTCCCACATCTAAGAAAGGCCCCCGAAGGAATTTTGATACAGGGCCCTCTCAGAGCTAGCCACGCCAGTGATCATACCTGAGATTTGGTAAGCATGTTTCTTTTGTTGAGTAGAGAACCGCTACAAAGGGATTTTGTAGAAATCGACCCTGGATTGAGATTATGGGGGGGGATATAATTATGCTTCCGTTTTAAAAATTCAAATCCCTGCCCTATTTAAATCAAGAGGTAAGGAGTTTCAGAGTGTTTTTTCAATGCAATCGAAATCTTAATGATAGGACTTAAATATAAAAGTTTTAAAAAACAATATGTAATCGTACAACATCATGAAATACCCAGTGGATCTAGAGGAAAATGACTAGTAATTAAATAAGCTAACAGAATGATAATGTGTGTGTAGAATATAAGATTAATAAATACATTTCAACTTAAATAATGCATAACGTTCGACAAATCCAATTAAATAAATAACCATGGCCTCCAAAATTTTTTTGCCTAACCTTCACGACTACAAAGTATCTTTTTTAGAAATGGAAAGATCTTCCTTCCCCCTCTCTTTCGACGGAAACATGTCCTTATACTCGTATGGTATATTTTATAATGATCAAGCTGGATATATCAGATAGTCATGATATCTCCATGGGTAGTATGAATTTAATTACAGCTTCATTGTTTGGTTGTTTTAAGGAGATGAAAAACTTCATTATCACTATAAGCTTATCTTTAATTTTATCTAAGCGTGAATTTTTATGCTTTGCATGCAAATTATGTTTCAATAATCAGTTCGCTTTGTGAGCACGAATAACTTTTCAGCGAGTCTCAAGACCTTTTGTGCGCTTTTCTTTTTTATTATTTTTCACTTTTTTATCAGGGTTCTATCTGTGCTAATATGTATGTGTGTGAGCATTTATAATTTCTTAATTTCATTTTTCATAAATTATAATCTAATTATTAAAACGTTGTTGTTGTTGTTGCTAATGCCACCTGTCTGACGTAGTCAGATCGAGGCCCACAAAATTCATCATGGCGTCGGGCTATATTGTATGCCGGTCGTTAGCTGTAGCTTTGAGCACCTTGCAGGTGACAGTACGATTTGGCTCGCCCCCCCCCCAATTTTGAGGAAGAACACCCTGGGAGTGGTCAGGAGATGCCCACCTCTCTTCCCTTTGACCAACCTCACGAGAGGACTTGCGGCTCGACGGCTATTTAGAGTACCCCCCCTGCCGCGAGGGCATTATACATTTACAAACCTCTATGTCTTCTCCGGGATTCGAACTCATGCCCTAAGGTACAGCAGTCAGCATCGCTAACCACTGTATTGCATGAGTGACAATTATTAAAATAATCTGAGTTATATAATGCTCCCTCGTGCCAAATCGCTTAAAATGAAAGGTTGTTATGTAATGACTAGAATTTTCAATTTCAATGTTTTTTTCCCTAACAAACTAAAAAACCTTTCACAACTCGGGCACAAATACACTGCTAGCCACCGTAATTACAACACCCTGAAGGAAGCACGCAAATAACATAAAATTTTTAACATGCATTAGCGGAGGGGAGATATGCAAATGATTAGAATTTCAGCGCAGACACACATCACACACGCCTGTGGCGCCACCTCAAAGCGCTATTTAAGGCTTGGAGATTTCGACGATTTCAAGTTCGGCAATTGTGTTTTTTTGTGGTTTTTTCAAAAAACGATCAGTTATGTCTCGTAGAAAACAGTGATCAGCTTTTGATCAAGTATCCGAGTTCGACAGAGGAAGGATAGTAGCCTACCGAGATTGTGGATAATCTTTCAGGGAAATCGGTAGTCGCGTGTTGGACGAAACCAAACAACTGTAATGCGGATATGTGACCGTTGGATGCAAGAGGGTACGACGGACCGACGTGGTCGATATCATCCACCTCAGTCCACCACTTCACGTGAGGACAGGCAAATTGTGCGCATGGCAGTGACGGATCACTCAGTCACATCACGAACCATAGCCTAGCACATTGAGTCTATAACGCATCATTCAGTGTCTGCGCGTACCATTCGACGCCGTTTACAGAAGAGTGGTCAGTCCGCAAGACGTCCATTGCTTGGTCTACCCTTGACGCAATAACCACAGACGTCACCGCCGCCAATGGTGCGATGAAAGAAGGATGTGGGCGGCAGAATGGAATAAAGTTGTCTTTACTGACGAGTCACGCATCTGTCTGCAACACCACGATGGTCGGATTCGAGTCTGTAAGACACCGTGGAGAGAGGATGCTGAACAGCTGCTTTATGCACCGCCACACTGGTCCTGCACCGGGTATTATGGTATGGGATGGTATTGGATATCACTCTCGCACTCCTCTAGTATGCATTGCCGGTACTTTAAACAGACAGCGCTAGATCTCCGAGGTGTTGGAGCCAGTTGTCCTTCTTTACCTTCAGGGCCTGGCCATAGCCATATTTCAACAGGATAATGCGCGACCACACGTGGCACGCATTGTCCAAAAGTTCTTCGTCAATCTCCAGATTGAATTGCTTTCCTGGCCGGCTCGCTCTCCGGATCTTTCACCGATAGAAAACATGTGGTCCATGGTTTCTCAACGATTGACCCAGATTACACCCAGCTGCCGTACCAGATCAACTTTGGCAACGTGTGGAAGCTGCTTGATCTGCTTTGAATCAATGCCGAGGCGTGTGGCAGTGGTGATCTCCAACAATGGCGGCTACTCTGGCTACTGATTCTGGCAGGAACCACACTTCACAGAAGTCTATACATTTAATCATTTGATACTTGGTCAACATGTTATCTACAAAATAAATCTTGTCGTTCTTGGTGTTGCATTTACGGTGGCCAGCAGTGTATATAGTGAAAAAAAAATTCTTTAAATAGTAAATAAATAAAATCTTATCAATTAATTTTAAAAAAATTGGGAAAAAATACATTTTTTGAAATCTAAGTAGTAATATTAGCGAATAATACTTAAATATTAACACAAAAGAAAATTTAATTTGATTTAATCTTAATTTGCTTGCTTTTACTTTTACATAATTGCTTCTTAAACCATTGATATTTAACTTTTTACTTAAGTTATTTACTTTGGATATCAATTTAAAGTCGAATTGCTTTTGTGAGCTGTATTTTGGATTAAATGTAGGAGTGTCTTTCATTGTTTATTTATGCTGCATTCTCTAAGCTGATTCTCTTAAAATTTTATCTATACCTAATGCTTTATTTTTTAAAAAAAAACAATTTAACTTTATTTATAAAAAAAATTTTCAATCACACATAAAACATATTGTATACATTAAAAAAACAGACAGAAAGACAATATGTAATGTTTTGTTGATTAAAATAAAATAGCTCAAACAGAAATTTCACAAATCCCCGGAGCACCAGACATATTCCTGGGTCATCAACCCTAGGAACGCTATAGTTTTTAAGAATGCTTCTTTTTCTTCCTAAATATTTGCAACCTTAAAAACAGATTGTATATAACAGGAAGTTTCCCATTTAAGCAATAAACATAGTAAAAAACAAACTGCAAGGGTCAAAAAATATATAATTATTTTACGAAATTTGATAAGGCATCAAATTAGTACACATAGTCAACCACCGCATTAAAAAATCAGGAGAAAAAACAATAAAAATCACAAACCACCCACCACTTTATTATCGATCTAATCTTCTCCCCCTCAAGTACAGGTGCTTATATTTCCCACCCCTTTTCTTACTCCAAACCCCAAGTAAGCCTCAACAAACATCTTCTAATGTTAATCTAAGCCGAAAAAAATAATATATACATTCAAAAAAATCCCTCTTCCCCCTCCTTCAAGAATAATACAAAAAGAAAAAAAAAGGAGGGGAAAAAATGAATACATGCCACATCGCGGGAAAGATTCCCTATGAACGAGGGATGGTCCCATCATCAGGGGCGACCCCTCCAATTCACTGGTTGCATAATATTCCGTTCTAAAAATGCCTCCTAATATATCCTCATTCAAAAATCCTGCTTCTACCCCTGCCATTTTAAGAGGCAAAGTCCCTGTACGTATTTTCCTAGATCCCTGTAATTCCACGTAATGTTCAGGAGGAGGGATTTTTTGTTTCTTATTTATCTATTTGCTGGAGTAGGGATTTTTGCTGCGATCGGGAGTTTATTTTGAGAATTGCTGGGGCACCGCAGGCTGTTGCGTTGTCGTTCAGGGGCGGTGCCCTGGATTCAAACATCGCATCAGTTAAGATTGTTTTATGTTTGGGAAATGACGCGTTTAGTAAATTTGCGAGGCAGTTACTAAGCGGCAGAAGAAATGAAAAAAAAGCTTATTTTTTTCTAAAAACAATTTTATACTAATTTTATAATCTTCTATAAGTCAATGATATTAGAAATTTTTTAAAAATAATGATGATACTAACTGGTATTTTTTCTGTCGAATTATTTGGCTCGAGCTCTGATGCCACTGAAGACCCTCCGTGTAGAAGGTTAAGAAGCATTAAATTGGTCGAGATTTGAAATTTAAGTGTCGTCTTCATCACTTGACCGAGGTTCAAAATTGAGATATTTATAGTGAATAGTCCTTGTGTGTGGATCAAAATGCGAAGTTAATAAGCCCTCAACCAACCTCAAAGGATCCGCGAGTGGTATACTTGATATATATTAATTGCCCTTGAAAAAAATCGAGAATGATTTCACTACAAAATATTTCGCAAAAAATACCCGATGTTAGAGCGAAGAAGGTTAAAAATATTAGATGGACTTTTCCAAAAATTAAAAAGAAAATAGAGGTAATCACATTAACTTTTCTACAACAGAATATTAATCAATCAAATTGTTCTAAAATACCTCAAGAATACTAAAGAAAAGTTTTTTCGCGTTAAAATCCTATCTTAATACTTACCATTATAGATCGTAAACTTGGCGAATTACTGTCGTCATGTTGGACAGAAATTCATTGCAGAAAAACGAACTGTTGGTACAATTTGAGGTCATTTTCTACTCAGTTGCAGAAAGAATGAAAAAAATTAAGAGATTTACCGTTTAGCATTTATAAAATAAGCTAGAACTGTGTCATAATTTTTTGAATAATAACATCCCCTCTCCCGAACAAATAATCTACTACGCATTTATTCATTTCCGCGTAGCATTTCTGTGAGTTTCAAGTGTTTTACTAATTTACTTTTTTTTAAAACAAAAGAAGCAATACTTTTCAGTGAATATAGCTAAGAAAGTCTGACCTATCGATGAAATTTTTCAATCTGGTTACTCCCTATTGTGTGAGTAATGTTGTATTTGTCAAATATTGAATAAAAAAAAAACCGATCCAGATTCAGAGTACAGTTTCAGCTTGTTTATTAACGTTGCTCTTAGAAGTAACACAAGGATTATTGGTAATGTATTTCTTAATTTTGAAATAACTGGAGCAATACCTGAGCTGGCACTCCTTTCCAACCGTACTCATCACGCCAGGGTGAGAGTTTGGTTTCACGTGCATCACTCTCTCTACATGGTAGCTGTTTAATAACCCCGATCCGACTCCACAGAAATACAGCCAGCTGTGAATTTGTGACACACATACAATGACTACTCATACATATCAATTTAGTGACTTTTGTTTTTGATGACCATTTTACTTTGTTAACCCTTACTTGTTACTGGTAGCCTTAAGAACAATTTGGCAATTTATTTAAAAAAAGTCGCACCAAAAAAGTACCAAAATCACCAACCTGTATCTTATATTTCATTGGCTAAATTCATATGACGTCATAGTCACATGCTAATGACAAACACGTATTTCTAGCCAATTAATTCATAAATTCATTTGATGTCATAATCATACGAGAAATGCAAACATGTTTTTCCAGCTATTCAGTTCACATGCTTCGTTCTTGCCAACTTTTGCTCTTTGCAGAAACATTCTTTTAGAAAGCACATATTTATCCAAAATAATCAAGTACATCAGTGATTCCCAAAGTGGTCTATATAGACTCCCAGGGATCTATAACGATCTGTAAGGGGTCCAAGACAGCAAGAAAATAATTTGAGGGGGGGGGGTCCATGAGGTGTAAATGGAGGTATACGAAAGTTGTACTCATTATGCCAGATCGTGATTTTAATTTCAAAGGAAAATTTAAACCAAATGGAAACCATATTTTACCTATTTAAAACATTTATTTACTAAATTTTATAATTTTTTACTAAATATTCATTTATTTCTAAAAAAAAAAAAAAAAAAAAAAAAAAAAAAAAAAAAAAAAAAAAAAAAAAAAAAAAAAAAAAAAAAAAAAAAAAAAAAAAAAAAAAAAAAAAAAAAAAAAAAAAAAAAAAAAAAAAAAAAATATTCAGCGCAGTTGTCGGAAGAAGTTTCAGCGCAGTTGTCGGAAGAAGTTTCAGCGCGGTTGTCGGAAGAACACTACTAACCGAGGAAATTTTGGGTAAACCTGACAAGATAGATAACAAATGACGAAAATTTGTTATTGGAGCACCAGATGCATCCCTATCATTATAAACATTTTTTATAAGTTATTTTATGTAACACTTAAATTTTCTTTTATTAACATGTTTTTTTTTAAGTTTCACTAATGTTAGAAATTTAAATTTTTGAAAACTAAGTAGCTCTGTACCAGCTGTCAGAAACACATTTAAGTTAATAAATTTGCAAAAATTAAATATTACGTTAGCAGGGTCTACCCCAATCCGAAAAACATGGCAAGGGGTCTATGAGACAAAAATTTTGGGAACCTCTGATGTACATGAATAAAATAAGATATTTTAAAAAATTTTTAAATCCATTTTGATGATTTTTTAAATTATATTTAAGAATCTTATAACCCAATTATGAAATTTGAAATTTTAATTAAATCTTACAACTTTAATAACAAGTACAAGCTAGTTTAATGCCAGGTGTGAATTAATTCACGATCACGTGATTGCCTTTATCATGTGACCGTCATCAATTGAACTACTTTAATTATGGCAGCTGTACCACAAGCTAATAAAGACAAAGCAGAGTTGACATCAAATTAAGGATTATAATAATTATAGACAGAATATAACACAAAGAGAATAATTCTATAATTTTTTTAAGTCCAATAGTATGTCCCACTTTCTACTGAAAAAATATTCAAAAGAAATGCTCTCACTATCTGGAAAAAGCAAGTAAATTCTAGGTAAGAAAGAGTGACTACATTAACTAAATGGCCAATGTCGTGAAGCCAACGCTGTTGAAATCAAATCATAAGATCCTGGGCCCTTATTCAAATAAAGGCTCTTTGGTACAAAAGTATAATACCCTCTACCGATTTTGTCAAATCAAAAGACATTGCCAATACCACGATATATATCTAATAGGGGAAACCATTTCCGCGACTTTTTGAATACAGTTACAATAAAGATGACAGAATTTGGAGACATTTTTTGAATTGGCAATGTGTTTTAGTTTGTGGATATTGATGGACGGTATAATACGTAAGTACTGGATCATCGTGTTGAATGATGGAGGCTGCCTCGTTAAATAAAACAAGAGTTTCAAATTCTTCTGTGGTGTAATAGGGAATTTCGAAGAATGTCGAAATATTGAACTTATTTCTTAATCATAGTTGAAAATTATGAGGACTTGTATTTTGAAACTTAATCAAATCTCGGGTGTAAAAAGTAATTACTCAGACATGAGCAATCAGTGCGCCCTTAATTTAAAGTCATATCAAACCAATCCATGGAGAATAAAGCATTTGCTCTGCCCTGGTATATTCATATGTCGAATACGAGGAAGACCCCAAAATAATCGGAATTTATTTATTTTTTATTTTGAATTTTTATTGAACTCAACATTAGTCATGTTCCAATTATTGTTCATTTGGTTTGATGCACTTGTCCTGACGCTTTTGCCACAGCTCAAAACAGTTCTGGAATTCTTGAGGCAGGATACTGCTCCAAGCCGTCAGGGTGTTTCCAAATATTTTATCCACATCACTGAATTGCTCTCTTTTCAGACTTTTCTCATATGGAAAAAAAAATCTGTTGGGGCCAGATCAGGTGAGTAGAATAGTCGGGGCACAAGAACCATGCTGCTGTTTGTCAAATACTGTTGAACTATCAAAGCTGTGTGGGCTTGAGCATTCACATGAAGGTGCTCCATGACACGTTCTTTTTCTCAGAAATTTAATCAATGGTCTTTCAACGATTTTCATCAATTATGCATTTGATTTTGGCAATGTTTTCGTCATTTCTTGATGTTGAACGTGATGTTGATGCGGCATGCCTTCAGTTGACATTTTGTCTGATTTTAACGGGAAAACCATTCGTAGACCTGTGATTTTCCCAAAGCATCGACATTAAACGTATCGAAGCATTCCAACGTTCTTGGCTGAGGCTGCCAACAGAAGACAAAAACTCACACAATATCTTTGTTTCTTGTGGTTGTCCATCTCACTAATCACCAAAGGGTTGAAACAGGAAAGCACACAACAGAGCATCACAAGCAATTCACTTAACTCAGGCTGATACCAGCTCACTAACGGACGAGAGAGACCCTCTATAATCATAAGTACAAAGTTTTCGCGTGAAACAACTTGATTCCCGTTATTTTTTGGGTCCCCTTCCCCCTCGTATATATTTTATCTATATTCAAAACAAAATTATTTAAAATCTCCATCTTTCGTATGAGTATGAGTTTTTTTTTTTCGTTTCGTTTTTAACACATCACATTTTGTTATTACATAACATCTATAGATCTTAATGGTTAGAAATATTGGAACCAAAATTACATATAAAATTAACTTAGTTTTAATTTGAGGTAAAATGCCCTTGCACATACATTTGTATATTTACAAGAAAGAAAAATATAATAGTAGATTATTTGCTAAGTAATTATACTCGGTACTTAACGTATTGGCCCGTTGTGGCTTAATTCTCCAAATCAAAAAGAGTTGACAAGTCATAATATTTTCATGAGCCAATAATGAAAACCTGTTCCCACGCAACTTTGTTTATATAATACGGAAATTCTTCAAAACTTCGTGAAAACCTGGCGCAAATTCTTCACTATCTAACTAGTCTGAGAAACTGTTAAGAGGTGTGTGTGACTTAGATTTTATTCTGTTGAATATCGCCAAGATTTTATCCGTTCAGAAGGTTGAATTTATTTTAAATTATCAAAATGAAATATTTTCGCATAAAAACTAAAATTTTTGTGATATTTTTTTTAAAAGAAGTTATTGGTAAATATATTTTTAATTGTAAAAGATTTTGCTGGAATTTAATTAATTCTTCGACATAAGAAACGACAAGAGCTTGGGGACATTAGATAAGGACTATTAAGAATGAAGAAAATTATATCATTTTCAGAAATATTCGGAAACGTGAATAAACTCAAAAATAATTTTTCTGAAATTAATGTCCATCAAACCAATGATTCGAAAAAATTACATGACTTTTATTCAATGCACATCTCTATTAAAAGTAAAATTACAAACAACATGCTACGCAATAACTAAAAGATATTAGCCCAATTTCTATGGAAAAATAGTTCCGAATGTTATTTAAAACGATTTAGAAATCTTTCCAGGTCTTGCAGTCTTTTCCATGGAATTTAGATGATTCAAAACAGAAAGATTACAAATATAACTCCATTTTCAAGAAGCTCAATCGATTGATGTATATTTAACTCATGATCAATCTATTTTCCTAGTATAATTCTATTTTTATACTTGATCCAGCAGACTACTGAATTTTGCGAATATTGCCCTATAACAAATGGATAATTCGAGTTTTCTTAGAGCAATTCTTATTATGTGTATTATTTTATTATTATTATATTTTTTGTATATCTTCCAGACTGTGAAAAAACAAACTAATAAAGGTTGATGATATATTTTTTAACATACAAAAATGCAACAAGTTTTCTCCGATGATTTTTTAGATCCGAACATGCTGAAATGATCAATTTCGATCAAATAACACATTTTTGTATTTTTTTATTGCATAAATTAATCTTTTAACTTTGCAAAACATAAAATATTTTGTTTTTGCATTACATGTAGTCCAATTTATTATTAATTACATAAAATTAGGCAAATCGGAAGTGGATATTAATCTATCAGAAGTGGACATTTAAAAATGCTAAAAATCTACCACGACGAGTTTGATAACTCAAAATATTATTAGTGTAATTCTTTGTTTGTGGCGTAATGGAGAATATTAGGGCCCCCTTTTCAAACTCAGGTTTTGGGGTCCCAAGCCCAAAGACGTAATTGGTGTCAGTCAAGCTTTGGTCACCCTAGAGTCCATGGGCCCCCCTCCGCAATGGGGGGGTGGGTGCGGGGTGTACGTTACGCTATTGCTTTTGAACCTTAAATTTCTATTTTCTAGGGAATGTACAAAAATAATTCTTACTGTATTGACATTTTTTTAATTGTGGCATATTATTTCAATAATAACCTCTTAAATATATGTCACATTTCGTAAAATATTTATTCAATTAGCTCTAAAATTTTTATATTTTATTAAAAAAATTTAGTACATTTCCATTTACTTTAGCAATATTTTATTGATATAAGTTTATGAGAATTTTCCCTCTATCTACTTTCAAGGATATTAAAAAAATTCACTTGTAATTGTCATTTGTGTAAAACTTTAATTTTCCGATTTATTTTAAATATTGCTAGTTTAAATGGAAACCATGGATGCTGATACAATAGCCAGACGTGAACTAACTTCCCAATCCAGTTAAAAGTACTTCTTTCCAGAACTTAATTGCAACCGCGCGTAACTTCAACTACACAGCCATACAAGACACTTTAAAAGGGTGAAAATAACCCTTATGGCCAAAGAAGTTACAATACTTGTCCACACTCTCCTGACTTTCAACTTTCTCCTAATCATGTTTTTACTTGTCTTTCTATATTAGTTAAACTCCACAACATAGACCTAAACGCAACGGAACATCAACTGTTTTTTTCACCAAGGATCTTTTACATTGCAATGATTGCTTTGGACGCCTTCGGAGCCATTTGATTTATTTGTACTACTTGGACAAGACAACAAGTACAGATTTTTTTCCTTGATCCCTCAAAAGTATTTATAATGTTTTAGTATGGTATTCTTAAAAAAGTACTCTTAACGTTTGAGGAGACTTTAAAGGAAAAAGAAAGGAAACATTTTTGGAACAAACATCAATCAATTCCATACTTACAATACATTTATAAACAAACATTTTAAAACTCAAATCACTCGAAGGGCCAAACAGCAAATAAAACCGATTTCATTTGCCCACCCTCCCTCATTGTAAATAGAAAATCGAGGAGGGAAGGGAAAAAGAAATAACTGAGAAAACAGCATCGAGGGGCATTTCCTGGTTGTATTTCGTGTCTGAGCAAAATGTAATAACCCGGACTGTTGTCCCCCCATTCGAACATCTGTTCGAAAGCACCGGATCATTACCATATACTCCTGAAAAGCCCACAGTTCCAGTCCATGGTTCTTCTCTTCAGATTAAGGGAGGGGGAGGGAGAAAAAAGAAGAAAATTAAGATTGTCCCGGCACGAACAGGAGATTGCATTTCATGCGTTTTCTCTAGGAAAGAAAATGGGAGTGAGTCCTGGATGCTAAGTCTTTCCTCATTCGCAGGAATGTCTCCCAAGTACCGATAAAAAGGGTTCGGGTTAAAGGTTCGATACTTTGCCCGTTCGAGAATTGGAATCGTCAAGGGGTGGAGGTGGGTCTTTCAATGTTAGATGAGTTTCTAGCGGAAAGATGTGAAACTCATTTGGGGATGAATTTCGAGCCTTGAAGTAAGAGGAACCTTGTCTGAAATGCTCCTCAAAAATACATTTAACGTTTTTTCGTTATTAAGTCTGCATAAATCTTGATTCTAGAAACAGCGAACACAATTACATTAGTGAAAAGGAATCTCGAAGAAAACACTTTTATCTATATCATAGAATAATTGTTGCTAGATATCATCGGAAAGATTCGCTTGTAAATTAAAATTAATGTTATTAAAAACGTGGAGAAGAACAATTTGCATTGGAACTCTTCCTTTATTGTTTTGCTGAATGTTTTCTGACTATCAGGCGTTGTAATTTTCATCCACGATCAGATGACCAGGTTGACTCTTGAGTTGGAATTTCACTTTCAATATTGAGGAAAGAATAGGATCAATTCATGACGGTCACATGATAAAGACCAACAAGTCTTCTTTGAATTCAAAACAGACATTAAACTAAATGTATTTGTTGTTTTATTTGTAAATTTCAAATTTGATAATTAAGTAGCGATGTTCAAATGTTATGAAAAAAATATCCTTTAAAAAGATTTTAAAATAAAAAAAAATCGTATTTTATGCATATATTTTTAAAAAGTAAAACACTTTTTGTATATTACATGGTTTATTATTGTAGACAAATATGTATTTTTTAAGAGAAAGTTTCTTCAGACAGCAAAAGTTGGCAACAAAGCAGCGTATCGACTGATTAGCTGGAGACACATAATTGTTTTTATCCTGTGATTATGTCGTGTCACATGAGCTTTTGAACTGATTGGACAGAAACATGTGGTTGACATTAACATGTGATTATGTCGTCACATGAACTTAATCCATTGGAGCGACCCGTATTTAATACTCATCAAATCTTAAGAATCCTGAATCGTTAGCAGAAGTTCTAAATTAAAGAGTCAATTTATAATAATATGTTACATTGTTTTAGCGCATAGTTGTTTAAAAAAGGCAATTAATAAAATGTATTTAAATGTTTTGAAAATTGTTTTATTAGATATTTTTTAGACTAGTGGTCAAGGTAACGAATTTGTGGCCGGTGTGTCACAAGTTCGAACCTAGTACCGCTGAAGACCCGTCGCGTAGGGGGTGATTCACGTTAAAAAATGTCGAAGTTCAAACGTCTTCAAGTTGGTGTGTGTGGAAGTTAGAAGGGGTGCCATCTAATGTGTTGTCCTCGTGACTTTACCATTGTTTGAAATGATGAGGTCCGTTGCCAAAAGCCGTCTAGTAGCTAAATTGTGTGATGTTCCCAAAACAACACAATGGCCATTTGCGTTGCAATTCGTAATTTTGAATCTCCATCAAGTCATAAAGATAACGTCTTAGCTGGTGACCAACTTGCCAGGCTTCCAACCTACGTCACCTTGAAAACATTGAATGAGTGATTGAGTCTTTATTAAAGCCGAAATATAAAGCATCATGAGGGCAACTGGCGATGGAACTCGCAATTTTGAACCATGGTCAAGTGACGAGGACGACACATGGTTGCCCCCCCCATCTCAAACTCCCACGCCACACATATTAGAATTTAGAAACTCGACAGACTTAACTTGCATCATCCTATTTAAGCAACGATTCCTTACTGGCACAGGACTTGAGCCCCCAATACTTGACAGAAACAAGGTCGTCGCACGCGAAATCAACCGCAGTACAATTATGCCCCCTCACACATTTTTAAATAAATTTAAATGAAATGAAATAAAATTTTCTACTTCGTTTATAAAAGAAAAAACTTCAACTATTACAATGACAATATATATAAATACAGTTGAATAATACAAAAAAAATCATTTTAATTATTTAATGATTGATTCAACCCCCTAAAAAAGGAGAGAAACTTAAGATAAGAATCATTAAAAAAATCTACTGGCTGCAGGTTACAATTATTTGTTTCTGCTTTTCAAGTCAATATTGGTAAAAAAAAATAGCATTTAATAAAAAAAAATTTTATGAGAAAGTTCATCAAATAATAATTATAATCGAAAAATCTGTAGGTGTGTAAACTGATTTCAGGAATAAAACAATTAACGAATTTTCCAATCGATGAACTTAAAAAATTTTTTTAAAAAATTATCCTTTCTAATCATTGTTAGCATTTTTGAAAATTTCGGTTTTTTACTACCAAAAGCTTTCTTAAAAATCATATGAGCATCCTGAGAAACCAAAAACACATTCTAGAGTACAAGCAATGCACTTCTTTGATGAACCTTATTAATCAACCTTATTCCGTAACATTCTTTCAAGTATCCATGTTGAACCTTAAAAATACCTCTTACTCTCTAATACATTCACAAAAAAACTTATTAAACTCTTCAAGCTGCTAACTCTTCACCCTACTCTCAAACCCACTCGATTTCTTGAAGGAACAGCAACGTTTCCTCCATGCCATGCACAATCACGCATTCGAAATCGGGGAGGTTGTTCTTTTATCAGCAGCGGTTACAGTTAATTACATGGCACCTTAACACGGGTGGGCGGTGAAAAATTAATATAATGTTCTTCCCCTTTAATTATGAGTGATAATGAGTGATACCGTTTTTTTACTTTTTTCTCCTGCTGGTGGCACAATTCGGGGCGAGCGAGAAGAAAAAGTACCTCGTAATTAAATGCAAGGGTGGGCTGCAAAACTTGAGATACACGCACTTTGAGCTTGGTTTGCTTTTGCTGCTGCTCACTCCTCTAGTTGTGTTGAATTATTAATGTGGGAGATGACCCTGCCGACCTGGTGGCACACCTCGCTTTATCTTCTGGAACACGAGCCATAGAATGTGTACCTGCTCACCCAAAGGCAAGAGATGGGTATTATTTTTTTGAAAGTTTCGTTACAGAAGGTTGGAAAGTATGCCAATTTTGGTGGTAACTGTCTCTTAGTATTATGCCAAATGTATTAAAGTTTTCCCATAGAAATTTGTATTGCTCCGCTTTATGAGGGTTTTATTATTGTTTATTCTGTATATATATATATATATATATATATATATATAGAAGTGTGAAACTCGTACATTATTTTTCTTATGTGTTTGCGGTGAATTATATCAAAAGTTTTGAATAAATCCACGTATAATTTGGAACTAAAATTGAGCCAGAAATGCACTTTACATTTGTCAAAACTCTATATAAACTGTGTCGAGGAATGAAACACATGGAAGTAAAGGACAAAATAAATGGAATCTATTTAATTATGAATCTTTAATATAGATTAACAATATATTTAAAGTCTTCAACCTTTAATGCTTGTTGGCCACATCAATAAATCCACAATAATCCACGGGCCACATCATTAAATTTACAATGATCTGCAGGTCACACAATTGCCAAAAAATAATGTAGTCAGGAACTTTAAATAAGAAAGGGAGATTTTTGTGTTTTACAAGACTTCAACTGATTCTAACTTACGATGGATTGTAATTATGTGCATCGGTTTCAAAAACGTTAAATGGAAGTCGAATTAAAATATTTTGTGTGTTAAAAATAAAAGTCCACGCCTTTTCTTCTGAAAACTTCAGAGATGTAATGTATTGTCAGATGTTTTTTATTTAAAATTGTTAAAAATACAATGGAATTTTTGAAAAAGTCGTCATTTTAAGAAAAAATGGATATCAAGCATATCAATAAAATGTTTTAAATATCATGCATAACAGAAAAAATGGCGTTTTATACGACAAAAAGCACACAAGGCAATTTTTCCTGAAATTGCCTCAGGTTCAAATTAAGGGTCACTAAAATGCCATCAGCGGGCCACATGCTGCAAACCACTGGTTTAAACGGGGAAAAAAAATTTCAGAATTTCAAAATCTACCTATGCGAAAAAGGGTGTTCTCAAGTAAATAGATGAAAGGAAAAAATAAAGTAAAACATTAATTTTCTGTGTTAAATTCAGCCACAAGAAAAATGAAGCTTAGGCGCTTGACCTTTCCTTACCGTAAAAAGAGAGTCACAGTTATTTTTATTAAAGAAAAACAGGTATTTCAGCACTTTTTAACATTTATATCGATGAGATGACACCTACTATCAAGAAAAAACATCAAGTACATTTTTACTGCTTTATATGTATTTAATTAGAAAACACATCTATTGTCAAAATTGTAGTGCACGTACAGCGTTAGAAGGGAAAAGATTGGATCGGACTGACTCGATGGCTCGGGGTGACAGAGATAGGGTTATGAAATATTACTATGCACTTGTATTACTCACTCGCAATACTCATTTATCAATAATCATTGTTTTTGGTTATTTATATTGGAGAAAAATAATTTTATTTTGAGTTTAAAGATATTTTACCAAAATTAAATCGTTTTCCGTTTTCTTAAAAAATTGCTATATTTGGAAATTATATATATATATATATATATATATATATATACGAGGGTAAGTTGAAAAATAAGTTTCCCCTGTCGACTGTGGTCAGAGTTGTGTATGAAAGTCAAAAAATAGAATGAGACATTAAAGATATGACATACCTTTATTTTTCCACATAGGTACCAAGTACATTGAGACATTTGTCATATCGCTTAATAAGCTTCAAAAACCCCTCCTGGAAAAAAATCAGGGCTTTGCATATGGAAGAAGCGTTGAGCGGCTTGTTTCACTTCAGTATTGCTTCCAAAGCGCCTTCCCCCGAGATTTTTCTTCAAAGCCGGAAACAGATGGATGTCGCTTGGTCCGAGATCAGGACTGTATGGCGGATGGTGTAGGCGCTCCCAAACAAGAGTTGCAATATGGTTTTGCGTTGCCGTCGCCGAATGTGGTCTGGCATTGTCATCCAACAGCAGATCGCCAGATGTGAGAAGGCCAGGTCGCTTTTTCCGAATCGCCTCTTTCAATTTCGACAGGGTGTCACAGTAGCACGTAGCATTGATGGTTCCAACCTCCAAAAAGTCCAGCAACAAAACTCCTTGGGCGTCCCAGAAAACTGTGAGGAGCACTTTACCTGCAGAGGGAGTTGTCTTGAACTTCTTTCGGACAGGTGATGACGGATGTTTCCACTCCATAGATGCGGCCTTCGATTCTGACGTGAAATGGTGGACACACGTTTCATCCCCCATCAATATCCGAAACAGAATGTCATTGCCATCTTCATGGTAACGCACGAGATGTTCCAGGCTGACCGCCATGCGTTGTTCCTGATGTGTCGAGGTCAATTGTCGGGGCACCCATCGTGCTGACACTTTTCTGTATCGAAGAATGTCGTGGATGATGTTTTGAGCTCGCTCATGTGAGATTCCAAGTTCTTCCGCTACTTCATCGATGGTGATACGCCTGTTCGCTCTTATCATGTCATCCACCTTCCCGACATTTGCATCTGTAGTGGCCGTGCGCGTTCGTCCAGCTCTCGGTATGTCCTCCACTTGCTGACTTCCATCACTGAATGTGCGACACCATCTCCGCACCATTTGCTTCGGCATCATACCTGGCCCATAGACTTCCACGAGGCGGTTATGAATTTCTGTTCCTGATACTCCACGTGCCCATTCATAGCGGATAACCGCTCTCACTTCCTCCTTTGACCACGAATTCAAAACGCACCTTCTCTCCATACCTACCGGGGCCCAAATGAGAGGCTGGTCTTCGCTTTGCGCAGGCACTGCAACAGCGCCATCTGCTTGATTTGCAGCGACCTCTACCCAATGGTGTATCGGTGACTTGCGCGTTTTCCTGCTGTGTCGCCTTTCGCCCATAGCCGTTCAACGCTTCTTCCATATGCAAAGCCCTGATTTTTTCTTGGAGGACTTTTTGAAGCTTATCAAGCGATATGACAAATGTATCAACGTACTCGTACGAGAATAATAAAATAAAGGTATGTCATATCTTTAATGTCTCATTCTATTTTTTGACATTTCATACACAACTCTGACCACAGTCGACAGGGGAAACTTATTTTTCATCTTACCCTCGTATATATATATGAGATGCCTTAGGCTGCTAAGAATTTTTCTTACTTATTAAATGCTTGGTTATGTTGTAGTCTTGACATAGTAGAAAAGACTTGATATTTGTAAACTTTTATTAATTTCTTGACCAGGACATTGCAACAGTTCACACACAAACTATTACTAACAACACAAAAAGATGATAATCGAAAACAGCACGGACAAATACATGTTGTTTGCTAGTGGACAAATCACAAAAAAGCGAGAGAGCACCCAGCGCTCTGAGCTTTTACACTGGTGGTGAAGGTCGTACGCCTCTTTTCTAACAGGAGTCATGATTGGTTGCAAATGTGCGCGAGCAATTAGATTACGATTAAGATTATAATAGTCTCGTACCAAAGAAAATAGTTTAATGGAGTAGGTTAAAGAGTGCTAGAAGAAGTCATTATATACATATATATATAATAATTTTTATCGCAATCTTCATACCGTAGAACATATTTTCCGCGTAGGTAGGCTCCGATTAATAATATTTTTTTCTCCATATAGCCGCGATCACCCTATTAAACAACAGGTTTTGATATGGGCATTATAAAGTTAAATTTTTGCTGTTAAAGCAATTATTCTTATAAGACCAAGTCAAAATGTCAATAAATCAACATTCTCAGCTTAAGAGTGGTTTGAAATGAATGGAACGGACTCTTAAATAAAAATAAAAATTCCGAAAATTATTTACAATAGTTTTAAAGTCGAATTCATTTTCAAATATTTGAATATTCAACTAGATTTCATTTCATTCTAATTTATAAGAAAAATTAATTAAAAAGCGCTCAAAATTTGTTGCAGTTCACTATCCTTGGACAGATATCATTTTGACGTATTCAGGGTTTCCTCTTTGGTGACTATTATCACTTTTTTTTCCACAAAGGTGGTCTCCGGTCAAAATGTTTCTAGTAAAAACGTATAACAATAAAAAATTTTTATTTGTAATTCAAACAATTTATTTGTTATAATTTGTGTTGTATTAAATATGAATATGAAATCAATCACATGTTTCATATAAGCTGCTCAGTTTCGAGGAGGGCAGAGTCTTCGTAAAAATGTGGTGCGTTTAATAGATTATTTTCTGCAATTATTCTTAAAAAGTTTGAAAAAATGTTTTAAGACAATCTAATCCCATCAGAAGAGCCAAAACATATTCAAAACTGTAACTTTATTCCGAGTACACAAAATCTGCTACGACTAAAATAACATAAAAATACCACATCCTAAAAATACATTCCGGAGAATCTTAGTTTATTTAAAAAGCTGCATCAAAACAAACATTTATACACACAAAATATATTCACACATTTATACACACACACACACACACACACATATATATATACTTTGCACGTATGCATATTTATCTCTCTCTCTCTCTCTCTCTATATATATATATATGTATGTATATGCACATATACTCGTATGTGTGTGTCTAATGTTTCCATTTGTATATGATGCATAATATAATGTAGATAATCCTTTTTTATTTCTATTGCTTATCTATAAATAATAAATTTATAATTTTATGACATAATATTTTTTTAAAACTTGTAATTAAACTACGTGTATATATGTATTTTTGCATATATATTTATATACATATATGTGTGTGTGAATACATATACACTGTTGAGCCTAAATATTATGAACAACTCCACATTTTCAAATGTTCTCGGTTGGATGATGTGGAATCCCTTGATTAAGATAAAATTTTATTTAACTGCTGTTAGAGAAGGTAAGCTATGGAGACTGTCTCGCGTGGTAAATCAAAATAGATTCCAAACAATGGCTCAACTCACAGTCTAATTTAATGCAGATCCAAAATGAAGTGTTTTTGAATCCATAGCTCAGTGGACACTGTTGGATATGGGACTGTGCAGCAGAAGTCCTACTCGGGGGTCTCTGTTGACCAAGCGTCATTGCCAGCTACGCCAAGAGTGGGCTAAAAACATTGAGACTTGACCATAAATAAGTGGAAGAGAGTCTCTTGGTGTCAGGGTGCAATGTCTTCAACAGTCAAACAGTTGCTCCATCCATGTACACAGACTGGTGATGGCGGTATTATGCTTTGGATAATGTTCTCATGCTTTGATTCTAAGACCCTTAGTTCTTGTGGAAGGGACCGTGAAAGCTGCAGACTATCTGAGTACAATTAGGGATCTGTTGCACCCTTATATGGTGTCTGTTTTCTGAACTGGAAATGGAATCTTCCATCAACACAGAGTTCCATGTCAAAAGGCTAGGCATGTGTTAGAAAGGTTCGAGGAGCATAAAGATGAATTTCAATTATTATCCTGGTCTCCTAACTCGGTGGATCTTAATCTTATAGGGCACATTTGGGTTTCATAGAAAGGTAGCTCAGATATCAAATATCTTCTCATATCGGGATATCTCGATTTAACGCAACCATTGCTTAGACAATTGAAACAACCTGTCTCCAGTCGTCTATCCGAAACTTGTGGAATCCATGCTAAGACCAGTTGCAGTTGTTTTGCAGGCAGAAAGCGGTGCAAGGTGTTGTTGAGTAGGTGTTAATAATGTTTCGGCTTTTCGGTGTGTGGGTGTGTGTAATGTTTTCAAACATAAACAAAACTTTAAAATCTACGGATAAGCTGATATATTTATAATAAGTTAATGAACTTATAAATGATAATTCAAAATCTTATTTAAACGTGTATCCTGTTTATTAACTTTTTTGATTGCAATTTTTAAATTTTTTGGAACTCTAACTGTTTTTTGTTCTTTATTCAATTATGATGAGATGGTAATACTAAATTTTAGAAAGGTACTTCGTATTTTTGAGGTCTAATAATCCTCAATCATAAAATAAGTATCTCAAATTTACATTCAGTTCTACCTTTTTTGAGTACTTAAATTATTCATATATTTTGGATGATTAAATTTTTAAAAAAATAATTACTTCAATAGCAATAGTTGATTTCAAAAACTAATGAACTGAAACATGAAATCTTGACGGTTTTGATCATTGAAAACAGATTTCATATAACTAAATACGAGTGTTATCTGTCACAAAGAGCATCAAAAGTGTACAAAAATTGCTAAATGATTAAATAAACACCACATCCTTAATGAAAAGTTCCCCTAACAAAATCAAACAGGAAAAATGAAATTACTCCGTCACTACATTATTGTTATCTCGACCCTTTATTCCGAATCCGCATAACAATAGCTACACCCTACTCCGTAGACACGCTATATCAATTACCGTCCGTATATTCAGTTCGTTGTTAAACGAAGATTAATGACAGTTCATTCCCCCTTTTTCCCTTTCTTTCGTACATCTGTTATTAAAACTTCCCCAGCAAGAAGAACCAAATGAAAAAACAAGAGCCAGTAAAACTTGAGTAGAGTATTTGGTACACAGCAATTTTAATACATTCTTTCAAGCATGAAGAGAAAGAAAGCTCGAAAAACTTTTTAATTTAACTCACAGGCCGATTCTCTTTCTTATACAACATTAAACAATTTCTTTTCTTTATTAAATATTCCCCATCTTAGTAATAAACACCACTGAGGAGAGGGGATTTTATGGGGGGTGGGGTGGAACGAGAATCAAAGTAATCTCTGATGTTTGTTTTAGCCAATGAAAGACTTGTGAGGGTATAAGTAGTTCCTAATTTTTTTCTTACATTAGTAACACACAAGTTTATGTAGAAATGCATATAAATATGTATCCTGTGTGATTATGTATGGTATTAAATAAATAATTTTAAATTAGATTCGTAGATATTTTATAACGTATATGTTTACAAGAGAGATAGGCTCCCACGATACACACCATATTATCCTTCCGATTTTCTTAAGATATAAGATAGATCATCCTTTATAAAAAAACCAAAGTCAAAATTTTGAAGGCTCCCAAGATAAGGATACCCTAGGATATCCAAGGCTACTAGATAGGCTCCCAAGATACATACCATATTATCCTTCCAATTCCTTTAAGATATAAGATAGTGCATTTTTTTTTACTTTGATTTTCCTTCCTGCCTATTTCTTTTATGTGTTTGAGCCTCAAAATGTCACTAGTATCATTATACCTTTATGCAGAAAGAGCTTTTTTGATTTATTTTAACACTCATAAATTTTTAGAATAATGTGTTTCTAATCCATTTATATAACTCTAAATATTCTGCGATTCATTTAAATGTATTATTTAAATGAATCGGAGAAACCTGTTGGCAGGAACTCTAACTTCTTGACAGAACTGAAGAGTGTTATCTGAAGTCTCAATTCCATTGTGTGAAATATTATGAATCGCTGCATATTTAATCTAGATGATCTACAGTGCCCTCACAACGTCGTGATAGCTCAGTGGATAAGATCACGAATGTCATGCTCAGAAATGTTTCTGTCATGTTGTAGATTCTGTACAGATTCCATAAAGCATCGTCTTTCAGAGAAATGGAAGATGCTGCATTTTAATTGGAGTTAGATCTGGAAATTCTCATAGAGCATTGTGTGGGAGGTGAGAATGGTTGAGGTCTTATCAGCTTACAATGGTTCAGAGAGAATTATGATCTCCATTATATAATGCTTTAATTTAATACTATTTAAATAAATGAAATGAATAGTATGGAATAAAGTATTAAAACGTTTGCAATAATTAAGCACTAGAAAATGTCCCCCTCCAATATGTGAAAGTCATATTCTCTCATGACTGGCTTGATCCTCTTAAGTGGAGAAAGTAAAATTATATCTCTAACTGTCTCAAGTCCTAGAGTACCCGCGGTAGCCAAGTGGTCAATCATGGCAGGCATGTCATGAGTTCGAGCCCAGTACCACTAAAGACCCACCGCGTAGGGGGGGGGCGATGCACGATAAATCTGTCGAGAGCTCAAATGTCCTCCCGTTGGTGTGGGGTGGTAGCTAGGAGAGGGAGGTGCCAGCTCAGGTGTCGTCTTCGTCACTTGACCATGATTCAAAATTACAAAGTCCTTGGCCAAAAGCCTTCGTGTAGGTGAACAGCGCGACGTTAGTATTCATTCATTCAATCAAGTCCTAGAAGTTGAGATCAAAAATATCCATTTTCAGAGAACAGTCTAATTCGCAGTATTTTGAATGCTAAATGTATGTTCTGAGAAAAAAAATATTACTTATCATATCGATGGACCAAATAGAAGAACGGCGAATAAATGTTAACATATAACAAAAATTAGTGGTGTACAGAGACTACTTTCATGGAAAGGGTTATACTTTTAAAAAGTAGCGTAGACAAAACACTGAGATGTAATATTTATGCTAACAATTTAAATTCTGTTGATCTATAAGAAGGAGTTGAACTCCTAAACCCCAATTTTGTGTACGCTACTGGCACAAATAAAGAACTGTTGAATGTCATATTTATTGTGGTGTTTACCAGAGCTTTGCACACTTGGTTAAAGATTAATTTTGAAACATTTCTTTTTCAAAAGCACAAGAGCCCCTTACAGGCCTTGGCTGCCTCAACCACGTGCTCTTTAAAAGGTCCTCTATTTGTAACGCTCGTCTCCAATTATTAATTTTCAAAGTATTTAAGACTTTCTCAATGTCATCCAACCGTCTAGCTCAGCGATACCCAAACTGCGGCTCACGGGCAGCATGCGACCGACCGGGTCATTTTAAGTGGCCCGGTTATGTCCCATCGCTCTGAGAAATTCTTTCATTTATGAAAATTTGTTGGGAAATTCTTTGTTAAAAAATCAAATATATGAATTTTGCTTTTGGCTGTCGATGTCTTACGGGTGCTAATTGATATTTTTTTTTCTGATTAGTGATAATAGACAACAGTGGAGAAGCGACTACTATTTTGTGAGTGGAACTAATTTTTAACTATCTTTCGTATCTTGCAAGCGAAAAATATTCGAAGAAAAAAGATTGTTTCAAGATGATTGGGAAATTAAATATTTTGTAGTGAAAAACAAGCATGGGTCAGTAATTGCTTGATTTTTCACGAAAGTGTATTTAAAAAATACCAATAAACAGGAATCGTTCAATGACACTTTTCCTCGAAGATCTCTTTCAAGAGATGATAAATAGGCTTTCTTGAATCTTTACAACTGTAAAAAAAAGTGTTTTGTCAGTGGTAATGTCACAGCAACAACAAAGGCACTCTATGGAATTTGTTATATCATTGGTTATCATATGAAACCGTTTACTGATGCAGGAATTGTGAAAGAGGGATTATTAGATGCTTCCAATTTTGGAAAATTCAGTGACAAAAATAGAAATAATAAAAAAAGCAAAGTAAGAGTTTTAATATTTTGATCAATTTCCACATTTAAAATTTTTTGTTATCTTGGTCTTAAAGTCCCCTCTCCTCCCTAATCCCATTACTCCTCGTGTTGCTACCCGCGTGAAATAGCTAACATGTGTATGCGGCCCGGCAGAAAAAAAGGTTGAGTATCCCTGATCTAGTCTTCCTTTAGGGTTTTTTTTTTCAGATTTTTTAAAAGTCCAGATCTTAATAGAATAAATCTTCTGAGCTTCTTCAATTAAATCCAAGCCCTCTTAATCTATTACTACTGATGGCTTTTGTTACTTGTGGTTGCCACTAAAGCCTGTACAGTTCATTAATATATCTGGCTTTCCACCGTCCATCTTTCTGCACTGGGCCAAATATAACTCTGATAAATTTTCTCTCAAGCATGCCCAGTGAGCACGTTATATCTTTGTTTAACGTTCATGTTTCACTTCCATATAACAAACAGGTAAGATTAGTGTTTTGTAAGTTTACACTTAAACCCTTATTGAAAGAAAAGTTGAAACACCTAGTGTAGAATATACATTATTTATGAAATCCCCAAACATATATACAGTGGTGGCAAAAAAACCTGAACACACTCCTTTTTCAGCGTAACTTTTGTGTTTGACTTCATTTTTTGTTGTGAAATTATCGCACTAACTTAAATATTGTTATTGATTTTAATGTATTTTTATGCTGATTTAAAATCTACTACTAGTTTCTTAATGACTAAAATATTTTTTGTAGTACAGCTGCCTGAACGCAATAATGTGAAATATGTGCAGAATAAAACAATATAGAATAACATAATATGCAAAGAAAAATAACACGAAAATTGACAAATACGGTATACTTAATAAGCATTTTGAAAATTACATTGTTGTCACATGTTAGAAAATCAATATTTTATGGGCCAGCCGTTTGCTTTAATTACGGCTCTACATCTTTTTGGCATGGAATGCACCAATTTCAAAAGAAGATCTTTCGTGACAATATGGTTGAAGGAAAATATTAAAGCTGCTAAAGTACCATGTGGCCTTTCTACTTTTGTGAGAACTTTGAAAAGATTTTCTGAAACAAATTTTATTGCGGACAAGGGGGCGATCAGGACGACCAAGAAAAACAGCTTTACGTGAAGACAGGTTATTGCACAAAATTTCACTTTCAAACAGAAAGCTTAATTCCTCGCAAATTTTGAAACAATAGACTCTGAAATCAAATGTGAGTGTGTGCCCAAGAATTGTTAGAGGAAGACTGCTGGAAATTGGGTTACGAGGCTGTAAAGCACGCCATAAACTATTACTGACTGAATTTCAACGCAAGAAGCGATTGACGTGGGCACAAGGGAACATTCATTATGGACTATTAAAGAGTGGGAAAAGGTAATATTTAGTGACGAGAGTCAGTTTTGTATTTCTGGCAACCAAAGTAGTGCCTATGTAAGACGACGCACTCATGAGGAATTCAGCCCTCAGTGTCTGAAGCCCACAGTAAAGTACCCGACAAAAGTGATGGTATGAGGTTGCATGTCTTCTCATGGTGTTGGAAGACTGCACATCGTTAGAGGAACAGTGAAAGCCATGGATTACATTGAAATACTACAAAATAAATTGCTACCAACTGCGAGAGATATTTTTGGGAATCAGTCATGGATTTTTCAGGACGATAACGCCCCTTGTCGTCGTGCAAAGGTAGTCCAGAAATGGTTAAAAGACCATACTGTGAATAGAATGAACTGGCCAGGACAGTCTCCCGACCTTAATCCGATAGAGAACTTATGGTTTAAAATTCGTTATGAAATTTCAAAGAAAAAACCTTCAAACAAACGTGAATTAATTGAAGCTTTAATATTTCCCTTCAACCATATTGTCACGAAAGATCTTTTGAAATTGGTGCATTCCATGACAAAAAGATGTAGAGCCTTAATTAAAGCAAACGGCTGGCCCATAAAATATTGATTTTCTAACATGTGACAACAATGTAATTTTCAAAATGCTTATTAAGTATACCGTATTTGTCGATTTTCGAGTTATTTTTCTTTGCATATTATGTTATTCTATATTGTTTTATTCTGCACATATTTCACATTATTGTATTCAGGCAGCTTTATTACAAAAAAATATTTTAGTCATTAAGAAACTAGTAGTAGATTTGAAATCAGCATTAAAAAATACATTAAAATCAATAACAGTATTTAAGATAGTGCGATAATTTCACAACGAAAAATGAAGTCAAACACAAAAATTACGCTAAAAAATGAGCGTGTTCAGGACTTTATGCCACCACTGTAGATATACAGATCGTGAAAAAATGTGGCACGGCCATTCTTAAGGTACATGTTCCTGTAAGATACATTCATCGTGAAGCTCTATTCAATTGTCACAAGTTGGTGCATATTGTTATTAACATCATCTTAAAGCTTTTATGTCAAGTTTTCTTCTTCCTCTTTCAGAAAATGGGGAGGGTCAATGTGCTTATACATTAATAAGACTGCTAAATATGAGTCCAATTCGTCTAAAAGTGGTGACGTGGACGTAATTTTTCAAAAGGTTATATTAAATTTACGTTATGATCTTTCATATGAACCATATTTTAGCCTTAACGATGAGCATCAAAATATTAGTTGTTCTGCAACAATTGTAAGTCAGTGTGGTATGATACTTTAATCACTATATCATATGAGATTACGTTGTGCGGAATGTAAATTAAAGTACCGTAAAATCTGTCGTAAAACGCACGCTTAAGCACTTAACACAAAAAATAAGATCGAATTTGAAGGGGCGCTTGATACGCCGAATATAAAAATAAGAGCTTTAAAAATAAAAATAAAAATATAAGCATAGAAAAAATTAAACTTCTACACATATCGCAATACTAATTATTTAAAAGAAATGTCATTCCTCATGAACTTAAAGGGCTATAGTTCTCTAAAAGTATACTATTTTTTTTCCTAAAGCTTGGCATAATAACTCGAATAAATGGCTTCAAAACATAAGAGCAAGCATTGTGCGCGTAAATTTCAGATTCCTTCGTAAAGAAAACGGGTGATCGCTATACGGCGAATATACCTAAAAACTAAAAATTGCAGCTTGAAAATATAGGTGCGCATTATGGCCCGGATTTTACGGTATATAAAAATAACCTTTAAGGCGACTTTTCAAAAAGACCTGAAAATGTTTTATTATATCTTTGGTTCTCTGTCAAAGTATCAAGGTTGAAACAAATCAGTAATCCACACGTCTCTCAGCTATTTTTTTTGAAACTTTCCACATCAAGAGCAGTTAAGCTATAAAGCCACAGCTGGGGTATTCTTATAATATAATGACTTATAAGTTTCCTACGTAAATATCTTTTGTATAAACATACACTTTTGCTTGAATTCCCATCAAGATAATATTCAATAGAAAAGAAAATACCCCTTTCTGCCACAATTGTTCAAATAAACCACCCATTGGTAATCAATAGCGAGATGTATTATGTGTTCAAGTCACGACACTTTATCGTTATCTTCACCAACAAAGGACTTCATAGCTTGAGTCCATATAGCAGCTATCAATAAACTCTATTTCACCTTTAAAAGTGCATTGTTCTGTGGATTGACATATTTATACGGCGATTGTACGAATTAGAAAGCTTATTGGTTAACATGAACAGAGAAACTGGAAAATTGATAGCATTTATCTTGAAGTTTCATCAAGACCATTTCAGTGTCGAGATAATGTTTACGAATCTCACGTGCTCTAAGAAAAATGCTTCATGGATTTTTAAAATTAGAGGCCTAAAATGTAGCCAAAAACTGAAATTAGTTTTCGGCAATAAGTTAACAAACCCAACCTTTTACGTTTATCTATAAAACTTGTATATATATATATATGCATAAATGTTTCATACTTTTTAAAAATATGTATTCACTTTATAGTAAGTTTATACTTATTTAATAAGACATATATTATCATCGTTAGTAAGACGAGAAATAATGAGATCAAAGATAATAATTTTTCTTTTTGTTAAATTTCCCTTTTAAAAACAAGTATAAATTTATGTTGACAATTTGAAATTATTTCTAGTTAATTACTATATTGCAAGTAACAAGGCGTGCGTTATGCGTTGTTGCACAACAAATTGATTTTGAATATTGCACAGTTGTATTTGTTATTCATTAATCAATGCATTTTCTAACTTAAAAATGTGTACGATGCTGAAAGAATAATTATAATACGATAAATACATTTACAAGTTATAATTGATATTTAAATATACCAGAGTGGCGTAACAAAGAATATTAGGGTGCCCCCGCAAAGTCAGTTTTTGGGCCCCAAGCCCAAATACCTACTAGGCTTCAGACAGACTTTGGGCCCCCTAGAACCCTGGTACCCCACGATGGGATGTACGTTACGCCACTGAAATATATGTTTATTTTGTGAATTTATTTATATCGACATTTTTTCAGATGATTGAGAATTTACAGTTTCCAATTTTTACTGTTTTAAACTAGTTTTATAACTAAATATACTATCTAACCTAAATCCGCAAAAATACTTTTGTCAAAACGTATAAACATTTGTATAACTTGAGCAAAATTTCTTAGAAATATTAATTACTTTTCGAAAAAGAATTAAATTAGATCTCATCTTTAACAGTAAACCCAAAATTTAAAAAAAATTCTGAATAGTATTGGATTATAAACCTAAAAGAATGAAAACTTAAAACTCGCCGTATAAAAATGTTTTCAACATTACTATGAAGTATATTTTACATCTGGAAATATATTTGAGATTTAAATAATGCAAATTGATCACCTCTTTGCGTATGGCGTATAAAATTTTGAAGCTCTATAACAACTTGTCATTTGAAAGCTATGTAATAAAGAACAGATAAAAAGCATTATGTTCTTTGAAATAAAATAGTAGATTTTTATATTTTCTTTTAAAAAATGGGAATAACTCACCAATACCCAATTATTATATTCCAAATCATCAGTTTTACCCTGTTTCTTTGCATATGATCATTTTCCAAATATTCTAAGAACGAAATATTTTAAGAATTAGTATTATTTTTTCCAGTTGTGTGTGTGTGTGCGTAACGGCGTTCCTAGAGATACTGTGTATTGACAGAAAGCTGTCTGTGGTAAATGCTCTGTTTTCATGTAGAATAATTATCACGAACAACCGTTGTAGTTGAAACGGATTCAAAGTGTAATAATCGAATTTAGATTTAAAGTAGTTTTTTTTCCTTCTTAACTGCAATTTGTATTTTCTCCACTTTGGTTAAGTGAGAAGAGAGTTAAGATTTCTTTTTATTACGCCACTCAGAATGAGAGCTGGAAGTAGAATAAATGGTAAATAACTATATTTCAGTTCTCTTACTTGTGGCATGAGGAATGGATTCTTTAAATTCTGGAATGCTTAAGAAATCGAAGAGTAGATCTCATTAGCTATATGTAAGCTTTATTTGAAAACGTTTTTCTTCTTTGTGAAAGCTAATATGTGAGTAAAACAAAAAAAAATTTGAAATATTAATCAACGGACAAGATGGTTTTGTGTAAAGAAAGAAAAATGGAATCTACAGATTGATCCCAACAAAAGTCTCTGAACTTAATCCTTCAAAATTAGACCTAAAAATATTATTGTGAACTTAGTTTATAGAATATTTAATATTAAACCTATGGAGTTCGTTGGAAAAACGTTACTGTACTTATTCCTCAATCTGCGGAGGTGAAAACTTTGGATAGTTTATTAACGTAACATTATGAAGCAACACGATTGGACCAGTGTGGAAATTTGTGGGTGCCAGCTCAAGTGTCGTCCTCGTTGGCTGTGGTCCAAAGTAATGATGTCTGTCTTTCAAAACCCTCTTGTTGCTGCAGAGTTTGAGGGAAATTCTTGACGGTTCTCTTTATTTTAAACCATGTTCAAGTGACGAGAAGGACACCATGGCAACTTACACGCTATACCAACGTGAGGACTTTGAGCCACGACATATTTAACAAACATCAGATCCTCTGCACGGAACATTTTTCGGGGGAGACGGACTCGAACCCTCGACACGATAGAAACAGTGCCAGACACTTGTTCGTGACCATGACCATTCGGCTACTGCAAATGCATGAAGCATGTTCTATTAAAGGAAACTTGTTAGTTAAAAAAATTTATACATTCAGTTAGAGCTTCCTCTATCCAGCTGCGTATGCATATTATCCTCTTAAATTCACTCGTATGTGAGTTTTCTTAGATTTATAGTTTGAAAATTGCTCATTGTGTGAATTGTTCAAATAAATACTAAATACAGTGAAAATCGTTTAACACGAAACTGAGAGGAAACTGAAATATTTTTTAGTCTTAAAAGTATTTCGTGTGTTGACGAATATATATATAAAAACCCATATATTTAACAAATTTAAGTTTATTAGAGTTTATTTTATTTATACAGCATGAATGTTTAGTTTTTAAGCATGTCATGTTAACCTCATTATATGCAAGTATTTAATGAAAACCAATGAAGCAAAGACATTCACAAGAACTTAATGAAATTTAATATAAAAATTTCAAATTTTTTGATAAACATTAGCGTTAAAAGAGGTTAGCGTTAAAGGTTCTGATATAAGATCATTATAATATCTCACTTATTTGAACCAAACAAGTAAAGCCGTCTCTAAATCTTCATGCTTGGCCGTTCTCATCGGTTTTCGCTCTGGCTCAAACTTACTCTTTTCAGATATTTCCATAATTTGCTCTATTCTTAATGATTGTTGATAATGAGAGTTAGCAGTATCAAATAGATCATATATATTTCCGTTTTCGTCTTCGGTTTTTGATCAAAAGTATTAAGAACCCCATCTTCATTTTAAGCGAAATAGCATTTTGTTTTCCAACTAGAGCTATTGTTCTCGTAGAAAAATTCTTCTAGAATGAAAAAAAAAGAACAGAACTCGTAGATTTTTACTCACACTGCGATGTACTTGTCAAAAAATTAAAAAGTCAACTGATGAAAGATGAGATATTTTTGTGTGTCGTTTTTAGGAGTGGAGGATGAAAGAAAGCAACTTAAATAAACAAAATTAGCGTATCACAGGCAATCCCGAGGGTATTTCAAATCCAAGTTAGTTTCTTTTTTAGGAAACTTATGAAACCAGCTCTCTTTCATTTGACACTCCTCTTAAATCTTGCCCACACGTCTGTTGTCTTTGTAATTGGTTCCTTCCTAGAGGACAGATCCTTTCGTGTTAAACGATTTTCGTTACGTGTTAAGAGAAAAAATGCAGGAAAGTGCGTAGTAGTTTGTCTGGACTGCTGAAATATTTCATTTTAACAGATATTTCGTCTTATGTGTTTTCGCATTAAACGTATTTGGCTGCATGATAAAAATCATCTATTTTTTGGATACAGAAATTATATCGAGGAATTCCACAATTCGATTAAAAGATTCCTTTACAAGTAAAGGTTGATATCAAACTTTTTCCATGACGTTTATTTCTCGCATCTAACTCCACGCGCCAAAACACATCCCGCTTTATTTCGTCAAAATATTCTTCACAAAGTATAAAAACACAAAAAAACACGTGTATGCAGAGTTTTCTATATCTGAAAAATCCACGCATCGTTTCTCGTGCTTCTTTTGCTGTTTTTCATCCTAACAGTATCAATCGCATTGCATTTCTTCCTTTTTATATTTTTTTGCAGAAACCCTTAACAAAAAAAAATATCCGCTGCATATCAGAATACCGAAGAAGGGATGAAAAAAATTCTTTAAAAAAATGTCTTTGATACCCAAGCAAAATAAGGAAAAGGGAAAAGAGAGATGAGATGTGATGTAGAAGAGAGAAGGGGGTGCGAAAAGTTTAATGGCCATCCCTTCCCACCCCCACAGCACCCTTACGTCATCGTCTGCAACTATCAGTGAAGCACCACGGCCAACGTGTGAAGACCCTTTCAAACGCGGACAAAGAACCTTTTAAGGGTTTGGAGCCCCCCTTTAAATCTTTATACATATTTCCCACCCTCACCACCCCCTTAGCGTTCTCCTAGGAGACGTATGGGGTGTGCGTATATTCTGATGTGTTCCGAAGGGGAGGAGAAAGGAACGTTAAGATTATTTTTTGAAAGAAACGTTGAGCAAAAGGAATATCTGGAAAAAGGGGAGGGCATTGAGAAGAATTCCATAGCTTGTGACTATTCATACTTTTCGGTAAGTGGTTCTATGAATTCTTGGATCTCTTCTACACCCCCCCCCTCCCTTCTTTTTTAGAGGAAGGGTGTACACTTTCCAATTTCTTTTATCTTTCATTCCTATCGTATCGACGTTTTAATGCATTTTGTTCTCCTTTAACACCTGCTCTAGATATCGGCTTGATCGTACGGCCTATTATGTCAATGCAATTTTCCACTCTTATTTATTTATTTTTTCTTTCCTTCTTCGCTTAAAAACTTTCATTCACGATTACGTGTACTGGAGACAATTCAAGTGTTGAATGGGACAGAAGAAGAGGAAAAAAAATCAATCATCGCTTTTGTTTTCCATCGCTAGCGTCTTTTTATAAGATGTCTTTTATATGGATCTAGGGATAAATTATCTGTATTTGAATAGTTAAACGACTCGTGAATAACTTATAAATAAAAAGAAACTTTTTTTTTCTATATGCGAGTAAGCAAAAATGTTTAAATTTTCCTTTTTTACATTTTATAACGTTAGTAATACCTTAAACTTTTGGGAACAAAATATCCTGTGAGTGACGGTTGAGTAGAGAATAAGAGACTTGAATCTTGATTCTATTCGATTTGTAGGAATAATATATGAAAATCACTCTAGGATAAGGCTTCTCAAACTTTTAATATATGCGACCCAATATTTAATCACAATTTTCATCGCCCCCCTTCAATGCAATAACAATGCATTGAATTCAATAATAATATGCTTTGATTTAAAGCTATAATGCGATTTCAACCTCTTAAGGTCCACCGACGTATATAAATGTCTTGCTCAGCCAGTGTGCTAATGGGCCCAGACGTATATATACGTCATTCCAAAGTACGATCCTTTCTGTGCACTGCTATCCAAAAAATTATTTTGAAGGCGTTGGACTGCAATAAAAGGACTTTGACAGTGTTTACAATAGATTTACTTATTTCAGAGAATTTACATATTTATTCATTTTCTACCTTAACCAATAAGCCACATACGCTCGCCTACATGTTAAATGGTGGCTTGGGGAAGGAATCGAGTGATTTTCAATTGGCATTTAAAGAAATTAATTATAAGCCACACAAATTTTCGAGATAAGTGTTAATTTTTGTATATAATTTTATATATGACAATCCCATGGGGTCTTGGTAATTATTAAACTTATTCTTAACTTAGTATTGTTAAATGAATTATAAAAACCATTGCGCAGTACTGATATATTTATAAGGGTATTATATCAATGCAAATGTTTTATGTTTTATAATGTCAGAATGTATTTTGTTTGCTTACTTTTAAATTAATAATTTTTAAATGATCTTTTGGGTTTTGTATCCCCAATATGCTCGCGACCCCCTCGCAGGTTTATCATGCCCGTTAGGGGGGGGGGGGAGCGTGCCCCACAGTTTGCGAAACCCTGCTCTAGGATTTGAAATAATGGTTACAATTGAGTCAGACCAATTTTTTTTTTCAATGAAAGATGTTCACGATATTAATACAAAACTCTACTTATCCAAAATTTAGCTTTAAAAATAATAATGATAATTCTTTTAGGAACATTAATATCATCTTGACTAGAATTTCAATAAAAAAAGTACATGCACATATTTGATCCTTATTTTGCAGAGGTGGAACTTTAAATTGATTGTGTAAATTAGTGTCACACTATAAAGCAACACGAGGGTTATTTGCGTTTGACCCGTAATTTTAAACTATAGTCAAGACACGAAGACAAAATCTGCCGAATCTGCTTGCGTGTAGTTTGTATGATTTATGTAAAAAAGCAACACCTCTGTTTAAATGTGCCTCTTTCTTAGCATTAATATTCAAATGGAATCAAAACAATTGTGTAATAAGTGTAAAATGAAACATCCTTTATAGCTATACCATGGAATAAGAAACTTCAGAACTATTCAAAGGAAAATTTATTAAATTATAAAGTATCTGGGAGATAACTAACAAATATATACGTGAACAAATTTTTTCTCATATGAAATATATTTTGAGTCCACACAGAACAACCGAAACTTGTTTAAAATGGATCTCAGAGGTGTTAATTTTGTCTCGGGGGTGAAAATATAAACAATTATCTCAAACAGGTATACTTCTTTTAAATTTAAATTAAATATTTCGAATCTTTTATACATTATTTACAAAGAATTATAATTTCAAAAAAGTACAAAATCTTTGAAATAAAATCATGATTTTAGAAATTATAAGCATATGCAAATAATAAATAATTTTATAATAAATATTTATTAATTTTTGCGTTACGGACCTATTTTCTAAAATAGAAGCCTTTAATGTATAAAACTTTATAGTATTATTAAATGTGTCATACCCCTTAAACCCTACTAACTTAAGAATAGATTTTATTTTTTAAAAATATAATTTATTATTCGATATATTTAAAAATTCTACAGTGAAAAAGGATACATTTAATTTTGAAAATCAACTTATTGCTAGTAATTAAAGCTACTATTTTAGAAAATAGCATGCGCAACGTAAAACTTAAATTAATATTTCTTATAGAAATATTTCTTATTTCATAAGCTTATAGTTTTTAAAATTATGAATACATTTTAAACATTTTTTACACTTTTCTGAAGTCCCATTCCTTTAGAAATAATGCGTAAAATGTTCTAACTATTTAATTGTAATTTCAAAAAGTTATATATATTTGAATATTGCTTATATTTTCAGCCCTCTAGAGAAAGTTAACACACCTGAGACTCTTTCAGTCATGCGTTAAACTGAATGTCAGAAATTATACCCCTGATGTTGCGACATTAATTAGAGTTTTGTAGGGATAAGAGAATCCCATAACAATTTTAATTTTTTATTTAAATATATTGTTGGAATACTTATATATTATGTTGTTTATTTCTTATTTTAATAAATATTATTAAAAGATACACGCACTGTATAATATGTGCATAATTTTAATTTTTTATTTATGTTAAAGGGATAGGTATATTTTATGTTGTTTATTTTTATGTTAATAAATATCTTTGAATGTTGCATAATTAATATTTAATGAGGTCTTAAATCCGTATTTTTGACCTCCATTTCTTAACTCTTCATGCATTGCTGCGGGAATCGAATTGCTTAAATTATCCTTGTTTAAATTAAGAGATACCCTGAATCATATTGGTAGATTGGCTTGGCATGACTCAGCCTACAAGGTTGCCTACCCCTGTTCTAGAATATATTTCATGGGAGGCTGAAAAAAATGTGTGGGGATTTTTGATAAATTGCTAACTAATGACACCTGATAAAACAACACGAAAGCTAATGGGTTGGACTTTTCAGTATTAACCACGGTTTAATGACGAGGATGACATATAAGTTTGCAGGGCATTTTCCGAATTTCCACACCGGGCCAACGTTAGACAGATTTAGCATGAATTAGCCCCTTTCTGGTGGCACATGGTGCATGTGCCACCAGAATTTTAACACCAGCCACGAGCTCAACAGCATAGCCACTAGGAGAATGCAACCACAAGCTGACTGACAAAAGTTAAGAGATAAAAACCAGAAAAATGCATTATTGGTTAAAAAAGTTACTAGAAAAAATATTGAATAAATAATACTCTCAACGAATTTTTTTTAAAAAAACATTTCCTCATATCTTTTTAATTTTAATTTTTTTTTACAAATTAATGATTTAGTATGGTACTAAGTATTAATTATACATTATGTAACAGGTTCGTAAAGTATCCATTTAAGAATGTAGCTTTGTAAAAAAACACAGTAATTTGCGTATTACTGTCTTCAAACATACACAAATTTTATATTTGATCCTTATGTTTCACCCATATGTACAACTCCTAATTTAATTTAAATAATTTCAAAACAATAAAAACTTTGTTTTGCATTATTGATTTACATTTTTCATTGCCTCTTTTCTATAATCGAGACTTTTTTGTTAAAGTAAAACAAAACTTCAAAACTTTTTAAAAACCATTCCAACTTTGAGCACAATTTCAAACAATCTATAAACCCCAATTTTTATTGCATTCAGATTCAAATATTTTAATTGAATATCATTTTTTGTGCAAATGTATGGTAACCTTAAAATTTCCCGATTTCTTCGAAAGAGATGAGCAGTGTGCACGTGTTTTCTATTGTTATGTCATTCAGCCAAAAAAAAAAAATTTTTTGTCTTCAATATATTGCTGTAAAGAAATTTTTTTTATTGCTGTTACAAAAAAAAAATAAAACCCGAAAGTAACGGATTTAGTACAAGGTGTGACAAAAAAAAAGTGTCTCTCCTTTCTTTTTCTCTAGATAGCGACTAGCAATAGTAACCACGTGGTGCAACGGTTGCTAGGCAACGCTTACCTACGATGGAAAAACTCTTGATAGACATGTCCCATCTAGGCCCTTAATAGCGGTTGTTCCTTTGATGATAAAAACCACAGATTGATCGAGAATCTCACAGAAAGTGTCGCCAAGTAGAAAGTTGCTGGGTTTGCTTTGGCGACAATGGCTTATAGCTTTGTCCTTTTCCTTTCGGAACCGTTTTTATGTAGAAAAAGGTTCCTGAACCTGAATGGTTCTTTTTTTTTATTATTATGTGTATATATCTATCCAATTTTGGTTTGTTTCGAATATTTCCCGAATATTATGTACTTTAAATAAAACTGATTTTATATAATATTTAGTATATGGATGAATTAAGTAAAACAGTGGATAAATAAAATAATAAAGATGTGTTCTTTATACTTCCAAAATTAGGAATTAAAATCTTTTGGTTTCTGATAAATAAATATCACATTTTTTTTTCTTTGTTTCTTTACAAATGGCGACTAAGAAAAAATTGAGGGAAATACTTTCCATTTCTTGGCTGCATAACTTAAAACTTCTTTTGTGTATATTCGCATAAAAACTATAAATATAAATAAATAAAAATGTCTGCTATAATAAAGAATGTGCTGTATCCTTACATAAAATAAAAGTTTGGATTTAAGATTTTCAGTTATAATCGAATACGAATTGCAATTATTGGCTAAAGATATTAAATTTCAGATATCTTAAATTCGTGATTGCATTGTGATTTTTAAGATGATATTTATCAATTTAAATATAGCCTATTTAATTTATTAACATGAACTAAAGTGCTTACAAGGAAAAAAATCAAGAATGATTTATGTATGTTAATACAAATGAAGGTTGCTTACAATTCCCTCCTTTGTTTCGAAGTGCCTATAGTAAAAAATAATAATTATAAACCTGAAGAGAGAAAACAGCAAAAAAGAAAATATGAAAGCATACAGAAGCGCAATTCAACTTTTATTTACATACTTTTACACAGGTGTTCTATATGACGACAATACGAGAGCCCAGTTCATCCTAGGGTTTGTAATCCTGTAAATCTCAGGATTTCGGGATTACATTATCCAAATCCTAGGATTAGGATTGGACTATTTGTTAAAAATACTTACACATTAGCATAGTAGAAATTGCATAATAAAACTGAAAATATAATTAAAAATTGGTTTAGTATTAATTTTAATGAAACTAGTAAAAAAAACCTAATTCATAAAAAAAACTAAAAATAGCACATCATGAAATTTAAAAAAAAAAACATTTCTTCATTTTTTGTATTTCTGTAAATAAGCTTATAAAAAACACAGCTTGTCCAGCATTTCATCGTTGAAGTGGCTTCTTATTTTTGTAACATTGTCCTGCCGAAGAAAATGCTCGTTCGAATTCTATATTAGTAGGTGTTATCATCATTAAATAGGAGTATGTTCTTTTCAGGTAGTTACCACGTCTCCCTCCATTTTCAGAAAAGAGACATTTCTATATTAAATTTTTGATGACAGTGTCCCAAATCTAATAGACTGCATTAGAACTTATACCTCTTTGATAATTTTATCTACTTCTTCTGCTTCACTTAAAGGTTTTTGTGTATAAATTGATCCAGTTATTGAATCAGAATGGGAATCAATTTCAAGTGTACCCTTATTTGGAATAGAAGATCCGGTTGCATGAGCTGTTAGTAATGCAATGAGATTTGAAGTGTCTCAAGTCTTTCAAGCAGGTCCGCTAGTAATTAACGGCATTTAATTGAAGAAGGAACGGTGGCAAAATCTATTTTTGAGATGTTGCTTATATTATTATATAAGTATTGCAGCGAGTTACTTAGATCTGTACTACGTTCTTCCATACGAGAAATGAAAGCTGCATATATATTTTTTTTTACTTATGCACTTATAATTGCACAAAAAAATTCTACGAGCATATTTCATAAACAAAATATAAATTTTCTAAAAATTAAATTATTAGAAAATTTTGATGAAAAAAAAATGTTTTAAAAAAATTCAGACAAAAATTAAATCCCAGAATTAGTTATTTTAATCCCTGAATTTCGGGATTGGAACAAGTACCGGGATTTTGGAATCCCTGGGCTGCAGACCCTAGTTCCTCCATTCTCAACTCAATGTGGTACTAATAATGTTATTGAGAGCACTTATTATCCTTTCACGCAGATTTGCTACAACACGTGCCAAAGGGGGTATAAGAATTTGGTCTTGTGTAAAAAAGACTAAGTTTTCTACAAGATTAAAAACACAAGTTTAGTTTTTATACTATATCCCTTCCAAAACCAAGAAGGAATTATAAATAACCCTGATTTTTTTGTTTTATTTTATGGCAATTATTTTCAGTAATTCATTTATTTGGTTTAGATCTTTAAAAAGCATAAGTGCGAAATGCTTGTTATGCAACAAATGGACGTAACTTAAAATTGTGTTGAATAGGCAAATTAATATAACAATTAAAAGTTTTTAATCAGTAGAAAGATAAGAAAGAGAAATAATACATATTTATGAATATATATATTGCTATAAATCTAAATATTCATGTTATGTTACATATAAAATAATGCAACTTTTATAAAGTTTTGTTTAAGTCAGGAAAATAATAATGCATTATTCCTCTGCACTTATTTCGAAGGTTAGAACAGAATTACAAAACTAATGTGCTAAATCAATATAATAAATTAGATATAAATTTTAAAAGACTTTTATAAAGAATAGTTCTGCTATACTATATTTTGAATTGAAAACTTCAATATACATTTTGAAGTAGAAGTTTTAAATGCACAGAATGTTATTTTGCATACATACAATTGAGTGAACAATAATTATTCAAATGCGTTGAAATCGTATTCATAGCTCGGATTTGAAATAACACTGAATAATCAATTGTGTAATTGTATTGTATAGTAGAATTTATAATATTTATTCACAAATATATATTATTAGTTATGATATTTCGGAAAATAATAATGCATTCTAAGAGAATATATTTTAAATTCAGTTATAATTGTTACTCTGAGTTTTTTTTTTCAATAATAACTTTGAATATAAAAAATATTAGTAGTCAATAGTGATAGTGAAGCCCAGTGGCTGAGTGGTAGTGCATCGCGCTTCAACACCAAAGGTCCGAGATTCAAACCCTGGGTTGAGCAAGGTCAACTCATCCCTTCAGTGGGTCGATAAAAGAGTACCAAGTTTGCTTGAAAGCTTAACACTGGGGGTTTCACGTCAGACTGTTCACCTGATTGGAACATCTGCTTATGCACCTCAGGGCCCAAGGTCTCGTATACTAATATGGGCACATTAGGCCTCGGACCTCATGGGCTGTTATATTGATAGTATTTACTCGTTTCAAAAGATATCAAATGTTACCTCTGCTTAGTCATTGACTTAAAAAAAGAAAAAACTGATTTTCTTACTAAACAAATCCAATACATTAATAAAATATAAGTCGGTCAATACTTATAATTTTTCTTAGTATTACGCAAAGTATAACAAAATGCCTTGTTGTATGTATTATCGTTGTTCTCATGTTTGTACATTTTGTAAAATACGGGTACTAGTTTAGTACAAATAATAACTGATAAATTTGATATAAAACTTTTATGGAATTTCTTTATTCTTTCGAATAGTTTAATAGAGTGAGAAAAATGTTTAAAAATATGTTACGTTAGAGATATAAATTTGCCGTATTTTTTTACTCTTAGACGACTTTTAAACATAGAAAAATCGGTATAAAATAAGAATGTGCCTTATATTTTGGAGATAACGTTAAAATACAAATCTTTATACTGTAACAAAATTATAATTGAAGTTAAGTTATTGGCACAATAGAATAATAAAATAATCTCAGCATTATAGAGAAGTACCGGTGGAATTATTTTTAGAGACCTTTTTTGTGTGTAGTGGATATAATAAATTTATTAGACTAAATAGAGTATTCTTTTTAAAAATCGTATTCCATAAACTTTGAAACTTTGCAACTTATGGGCCTTAAAAGGCTGTAAATTTAAATTTAGATAAAAATAAATTTAATTAAATTAAAAATAAAATTATTCTCCCAAAGTCTGATTAATATTTAAATTTTTTTTTCTTTCTTTTACCTTTTTTCTTGAATCGACAGAATGCTGAAGATACTGCAAGTTGTAAATTTAGCATCGCATTTAAATTACTTTACGAGCAAGGGAAATAATATTTTCTTCACTAAATTGATTAATTTTTGGAGATCAGTCGTAACAAGCATTTAATTTTTTAACATCAGTTGATAACTACCATTTTTAATTAAAGAAAACACTGAAATTCGTTCAATAAAGACTTTTGATTCGATGAGCTTGCGTTTGTTTCCTCTGCACTAAACGCGATATGTCTTTCGATTAATCGATTAAGATATGTACGTTGAGTTGTGCGGAGGAGGGGAGAAAAGAGTGGGAGTCAATGATCGAGATAGAGCACGAAATTCGAGGGTGCTTATAGCGGCAACGAGTGGGAAAATATCAGGGACTTGACGTTTCCCCGGCGATTTTCATCACTCCCTCAACTCCTGGCACTTCACGTGCAGACGATAGAATAAGGATCTCATTACTCATAACCGTGATTTCATACGAAAAGCACACATATGTATAATGGAATAGGTATCCCTTTGTCATATGACCGTTGACTGCATTACAATAACGGTACATCCCACAGATGTATTGTCTTTGATAAGGATAGAGGAAAAGGGGAGTCAAGACAAAGATAACGGATATGAATGGATTTCGTGTAATATATCCATATACTTATACATTAAACCATTCTTATCTTATTTGTAACGACCCAAATGCTTCAAGTGCATAGGCAACTTCTGTAAGCTTTTGAAATTTCAAAAAATTAATATACATTTTTATCTTTTTTATCAATATTTACAACTTACAACGTTGGATATTCGTTTGTTATCAGGATCACATCAAGATAGAATTTGAGCCTTTAAAACCCTTTCACGACGAAGGACGCAAACGCGTGCGTACCGCCAGGGCTAGAGGTTGCTATCGCGAGTGTCACTCACAAGCTGGAGGGTTTTGTGTAGTTAAGCCTAAATCCATAAAAATACCGAAATATAAACGCGTTGTTCAATATTGTTCTGTATATTATACGAACGGCATAGGCTCTTTATATATTTCGTATTAATGTACTTTATTTACTTCAGCCATGTTCTGTTTAAGTACTAGTTTTTAAACATTTTATTGCCCTCATTTGTAAAAGTCGAACTTGTAAAAAAAAGTAAGAAAAAAATTGGCAGTTATAGAGACTGCCGATAGAAATGAAAACTTAGAGCTTTTAGTATTAAAATTTGAAATTTCATAATGTTTGAATTGAAATTATCAACATCCATCTGGTTTTCACATCTATTGACACTCCGAGAAACAACTAAATGCATGTTTATATGGTTTTTTTATTATTCAAATATATTACGGCTATACAAGATCATTAAAAAATATAAATACAATTCAATTGAAATACCAATCGATATACAATCATATTATTTATGGATAGTATTTGTATTTACTTAAATTTCAGTGTACTTGATTTTTAACATTATTTTAATTGTTTGCATCATTTTCATCATTCATTTCAACAATACTTAGACTTTTTGTACTTTCAATTATTTCATTTTGTTCTAAAAAAGATATAATAGGCTTATGGTAACTAAAGTAAGAAAGGAAAACGTTTGATTCAAATTTATCTAAGTATCGCGTAAAGATCGCATCAATCGTCGTTTTATATTTAGTATTACTGAGTCTTCGATCATTGGACATATTTAAACTAAGCGTTTCATTTAGAAGTTCAATTAGCGCTAGATTTTTATCATCTGCAAAGTTAATATTGAAGTCTCCACTTAAAATCATCGGTACATTATCATATTTTTCGCCAAATCTTTTTTCGAGAATTTCAGAACCTTCTTTTGTATCAATCATCAAATTTTCTAATGAAATTTTTTGTATCTGTCTCATAGATTTTCCAGGTGAAATATAAACGGCAACCATTAAGAAGTATTGCCCATTATATATATATATATATATATCGGAATCGCAACGAGCAATGCACAGCATATACACATCGAACTTTTCACTTATAAGATATACGTCAGCTGTATAGCTACAGATATACTGCTGTAAGCATGTCGGTGACGCGAACGCACGAGATTTCACCCATCCAAAAAGTCTTTAAGGCGAACAGCACATTGCGCGTGCGCCAGTCAGAGCATGTCGATGACGCGAAACCATAAGATTTCCCCCACCAAAAAGTGCCCAACGCCGCTAAAGAAGTTTTCACTTCAGAAAAAGACAAATTGTGTCTATGCCAGAGGTTATTATTGATAAAAAAAAACTAGACTGTCAAACCAAACCAAATGCTTTAGCGAAAATAATTCTCTCTCCTTCACTATAAATAAAAACCACATGTTCATTTCAAGAGCAGTCGTAAAGCACTCAATTGGGAAATATTCCCTTCCCCTTATGCTTATAAAACAAAAACCACGTGTATGTGAGTAATATTTCTGTCTCATTTGGAGTAGAAGGTCAGATATCCATGTATCTCAAAACTTATGGACATAGAATGCCATCTATTGCCTAAAAACTGAGATTAAATAAAATCTTCTAGGTGCTTGGCGTGCACGCGAGTCATTCGGCCTGTGATTGAGAAACATGCTGGCTCGCCCGTGAGTCGCTAGGCTGCTGACGGTGTTTTATGCCGGTGCGCATATGGGACGCTCGTACCCAAGGGGTTATAAGTGAGTGTTGTATGTGTGGTAGACATTAATCCTCAGTTGCATAGCGTGGACTGCAGGCACTATATCGTTTGATCGTCAGCCAAAAACATATAATTGATTTTATAACGTATTCGAGCACTGTAGCCTGTGGCTTACACTCTGAGCAAGCGAACTGGTACCAAAGAAAATAACTAGTTGGAGGTACAATGGAAATGAGTTACTAAGGTTATACCTTGGTTCTACAAGATGGAGAAGTGTTGGAAGTGTATTGGATTTACTCACAATGTATGTGAAAAGTGCCGGGTAATCTTTTACTAAGTGAAAACCAAGAATTGGGCTTCAGATACTTTCATCTTTCGTGACATGTGCAGCCGTTCTATAGATCTTGACCCTGTACTCAGTGCTTGATCAAGACTTGCTTCCCCGTTTTTATAATTTTCTTCATAAATAATTATAAAAAATTAAAAGTAGGGATACACGTGCATTTTTTTATTTCCAATTTAGAAGCATCAAAGTGTTAAAGGATCAGTACACTCTTTCCAAATCTATTTAAAGACAATATCGTAATGCTGAAAAATGCATGTTTTGAATGCAGCTTTAAAAAAAAAGGATTGACACTGGCTAAAAGCAAATAAATCATACTATTGCTACATGTTGTTTTGAGACTTGACAGGAACTTGGAAAACTAATCTGGTGTATTCTGTTCCATGCATCATACTCTCCGTATCTAGAACCAATCGATCACCATCTGTATCCAATCTATCAAAATGTTTTAAAGAGATATAAAATTTCAAAATCAAAATATTAATCAAACGCAATTCAAACATTTAGCAACGAAAGTACTTTCACGTTAATGGAACCCGAAAATTGACATCAAGTTGAAAAGTGGTCATAAGTAACAGTGCTAGTTGTCAACTCCTGATTAATTTTTTTCTATGGATAGTGGTCGTAATGTCACACTCCATTGGATTTCAAATCATTGTAGAATCATGGGTAATGCATTTCCTGACACACTGGTCAAAGCTGTCTTTGAACTTTCTCAACCTGATACTGCTGTTTGTTACAAAAAGATCAAATAACCATCAATACTAAAGGGTCATTTTCAAGAGAAAATTCGGGCTTTGTGAGGGAGAGAATTAGAGTTTTTACATTTCTTGTGACCTTCTAAACCCTATCATTAATTTCAGAATTACAACTGGACATCACTGAGTCAAGAAACACCTGCACAGATTTTGTTTAGTAGATTCCCCAGCTTGCCCTTTGTGCATTTCTGCAAACCATTTGGTCTCTTATTTTGGATTTGGCGACGTAGCAATAGCAATAACTGTTAAAAAATTGTAGCTTTTTTTCTGCATCTGATTAGTATTAGGCTGCCCGTCATAGACTGATGGCGTAGAATAAAAAAAAGTAACAATTAATTCTATTTTTCAATTAATATGAAAAAAATGTTTTGGAACTTTATTATTTAGAACTTCAAAAGGGTTTTTAGTTGACCCGATATTTAGTAGAAGCACAAATTAGTGTATAATATCGGAATGATAAAATATACAAGAAAACAGTGCGGAATTATGAATATGAATTTATGACAAAAATATAAATCTTACTCCCAAACGTATGTTCTATAAAAGGTTGTATGGATTTAGGGTAAGATCTCTAGTTATTTTTTAAAAAAATACAAAAGTTAATATTTCAAAAATTTTCGTGTTTGTTTCAGATTTTTCTTGAAAATTAATTATTAAAAATCAACAATGGAATAGATTTTCAAATCCATGCTAACTTTTGTTTGAAATAATCTGAGAAACACAAATAACTTAAAAAGACTAAAATAATTTTAAAAAGTAAGCATTTTATAAGAGTTTGAAAAAAAACTGTAAATAGTGGCTGGTCAAACTGACTTTTTTTTTTCTCAGAATCAACTTAGTATTATAATCTGTATATAAAACATAAATATTATTTTTCTGTTACTGTGTCCATTTTTTGTGTGTTTTTTTTTTGAAAAAGGGTACTGTGTAGTCTTAAAATAAAAATGAAAAATATTCGTGTAACAGATGCCTGAAAATATTTTACAATCTTTTTTTTTTTTTGATTGACTTATATAGCGTGGATTGATAACGAAAGAGTATTTTTGATATTTCCCCCCCAAAATAATTTATTATTGTATTTATATAAAAACACAAATTTTTTCAAATATTTTAAGAAGATTCGTTGAGTATAATACGACTGAAATAAAGAGAGAAAATTTAAATTTGTAAAAATGAATTTATGTGCAAAATGTATAATGTCATCATTATTTAGAATTTTTGTTCATTGTTGAATGCAATTAATTGCAAATTGTCAAGTATATTGAAAGTAAATTTGGTGAGAAGTAGGAAGTAGATAAAAATATGCCCCATAGAGCATTTACATACCGTGTATATAGCCTATCATATATATTTATTTAAGGCAGGAGAGGGTAGACTTTTCCAGGGTACGGGCTACTTCTAATTTTTTCAAGGTCTTGCGGTCCACTCAATATCAGTGGCACATACAAAGGGGGGAGAAGGGTCCACGGGTCCGGACCCTCCTCGATAGCCCATGATTTTTTCGGTCAATTATTATCCGATGTATATAGTACATAACATTTAATTAAATATCTGTCATTAATAATTCTTTTATTAGTTAATGCTTATTATTTATTAAATAATTTATTTCTTGCTGTTCTTTGTTCCCCACAGCCTACAAAATGAAAAAAAAAAAATGTTTGGCAGTGTTTTGTGGTGGGATATGAGAATGATACACATTTGACCCTGCACCACCACGCCCCGCGAACCTTTAAAAAATTTACGAGTGCCCCCTACTGCCCAGGGTCGTAGGTGTGCTGAATTAAGGACAAAGTCAACAATATTCATTATAACTTAATAATAAATATGGAATATATATGTACTTACCTACGTAAATAAAATGAAAAACTCACATTTTTGAAACCACGTTTAAAGCAAAACGCAAAATACAAACATGATAATAATAAACACAAATATAATAATATCTAATCATACATTTATCATAAAAAAAACTCAAAATACATTTAAAAATAAAACATTTCTATATAAAGTTAGATCTCTTAGTTATAGTCTGTAGAAGAGTTAGTTTGCGCACTGTGTGTGTTGTCAGCCAATCTTGAATATGTCCATGTACAATTACTGATGGTTAATATTCAGGCGGTCACTTCAAATTGTCTTGGCGGTACACCGGTCGATCGTGATCGACGTAATGCCCAACCCGGATTTAAGGGTGTCACTTCACGCAGCAGTTTCCCTATTTCTGTAACGTTAAAAAGATATGTGGAGTAACATGTAAAAAGATTTCAACAAGCTTCTTGCACGTACATTTAAAGCCGTACTTTTTAAAAAAATAACTTCTTTGATTAAATCCTTCTTTAAAATATTTATTTATGAGATATTAATATGCGTGCATGGTTTCAAAGCTCTGAGATGAGCAGAATTTTCAAAAACATTCCTTTTGCGGTTGCGTAGTAATTAACACTTTTGAAAAACTGCTGTTCAAACTAAACACTTATACTTTTAAGTAATGCATACCAGAACCATAGTTTGCTAAAATATTCTTCTAATTTAGTTAAAATGAAATTATATTGTATTAGAAGCACGGAGGGAACTAAAATTTATTTTCCAATAAAATTTTAAAAGTCATTTTTTTTTCAGTTTTTGTGAAGTGACCCTCTTAAAGGTTTTTAAAATTGGCATCATTCAGAAATATATGATAATACCTAAATTACTTGTTTTCGTAAATGAGTTTTCACTTCAACTTCAAAAGTAATTCGAAAGATTATTTACATGTAAAAATGCACGACAAATCTCCTTTTTAAAATTTCTTGTTATATAGCATTAAACATCCATATAAATTATAATTTATTAAATAGTTATTGATATTATGCAGTATGTGCCTTATATACACTAATTTTTTATTTTTTTTATTCTTTCGGAGTATTGAAATGAACTAGAGTTATTTTATTTTACAGTATATTTAGCCACCTTACCATTGGATAATGTTGCATAATTAGTATCTTTAAAAACTTATTTCCTGGTAACCCCTATAGGAAATCGGTAATAATAATTTAATCAATGCAGTATAAAAATGAAAATATTTTTGGCAACAATTTGTGCCTTTCCTTCCATTGTTTAGACTTGATTTTGTCCAATACACACAATTTTGGCATATTGCATCAAACAGTTGCATTTTGGAAATAATGCCCATCAACAATTTTAAACAAACTTGAGTAGTAATAATCAAGTTCTGCTGAATCACTAAACCTTCAACACAGATCACATAACCGAAGAGTATTCTACTACAACTACTACTACTATTATAACAGTCCCAACAACTCCTTTCAAGTACTCGCTTTACAATGCAATCATTCCGGTACTCCATAATCCTTACTCTAGTACGATTCAGTTTACTATTACTCCAGTCCCACCCACCCCTTTAGCCTCTTAGAGGACTCGAATTCACTAATCAAGGTACTTACCGCGTCGAATTGTGTAACGCATCGAAGACTACCTCTGCAATGTGTTATAATTACTATTGACTCCGATTCTATCTCTATAACAGGATATTCGCCGTTATAATTCCCAGCGTCCAATATTCATTTCATTTGGCAACTAGAATTATTAATAAGAGCGTGGAAGGGGGGGGGGTGTTCTGCAACGGTCGGAACAGATCAAAGGGATTATGTTAATGCAAGTACTCAGAGTCGATTTCCATAATTTCAGTGTATAATTCCAATCCATACTACTTGTTCCATATTAAGACAAGGCCGGCTCCTTAATGGTGAAGACGCAATTTTTGTTACGGGCAAGCCTTATATTGCTGCTGGAAAGTGCCTATTTTGAGCATTGCATATTTAAAATGCAAATGGGGAGGGAAAATTTTTCCTTTTTTTTCATCCCGTGAATTTGCCGTATGATATTAATGGAGGGATAGTGGGTTTATATTCATATTTTCATCGGTCGAGATTGGGTTAGTAGAAACAAATGAGAAAGTTTGGGCTAATGGCATCTTCCCTTACGCGTTTTCCTTTCTCTCCCATAATGCACTGCGGGTAGACCTTAAGTAGTACAGACGATTTTCAGCTTGGGGTTTATCTAGAATCCATTAACATCGATTTTCTTATTTAGTTACTTAACGATCGAGGTTATTGCATATTTTTGATTTAATGAATCGAAACCTATCAGGCGAATAGGGCTTCAAAATGGCGAAATTAGGAGAAAATTGTTGCGTGGCAGCAATGCAGCTTGTGGGGTATGTAATGAAAGAGGTAAAAGTATCTTGAAGGTGGTTATATAAGATGGGAACGTTTCGTGTGAAATCGGAGAATAGAAACAAAATTTATAATGTTCCATTCTTTAAAATAACACTTGGCATAATTTATTATATAATGCTTAAAAATGAGTTGCAAGTATTCATTGAATAAAAGCTTATTTTGTGTATTATTTATTCATTTCAAAGGACTTAATATTCAAGATTGCTTTTCTTAAAGAAACATGTGAAAATATATATATCTTTTTCTAATCATGTAAATTTTCTTAAAATTAAATTTCTTCAAATTTTCTTAAAATCATGTAAAAAAGATAATTGATCAACAACAGTGCCAAAAGAGTCAAATGATTATTATAATTACTATAGTAAAAAATTCTTATACAGCAATTGAAACTAACGAAATTATGTTTAAAGAAATCTTAATAATTATGTTACAAAATAAGAGGGGAATGTTAGAATTATTAAATATAACAATATTAGCAAAGAAAAATACGAAAATATTTTTAGTAATTTATCTGCGAAACGACTTAGGTAATTTATTAGAAACTGTATTATAAAAACAAGTAATATTAAAAAAAATTAATTTAAGTCAATTCCTTCTTAGGTCAACAAAGAAAATTTTTATTTTATTTACTTTTTATTAAATAGTTATACTTAATATTAAATATGTATATATATACATATGACAGAATCGCAATATTAAGGGGGAAAATAGAAAGTGATTCTCCTTGCAATTTTCCATTTTCCTTTCTATATAGGATGTTGGACTATTTTGTGTTTGTAACTGTTTATTCATCAATTAAATTTAGTTATTCTAATAAAATAGTACAGTAAAATCGAAATCACATTCTCAAACATTAGGCCACCCCAGCTAAGATTCGAACCCCTGATCTTCGAATTAGAAGCCCAACGCGCTATCCACTACACAACATGAACTCAACGAAGAAACTTCCTTTCTATATATGCTGTTGTACTATTATTTTTGTTTGCTACTATTTATTTATTTTTTAATTTAATTAATTATTTAATATTTAAAAAATAACTGTGCTCTAACATCAGGTGTCATCCATTACAAGTTTAAAGCGGATCAATAAAAAGTATTTTATTAACGATTGAAAATTTGAACAATATTTATATATATATATATATATATACAGGGAGAGAGTGAACTAATAGTAGGAATTGAATAAGGTAAAAAAGATGTTCCATTCTAAAGTTTTTAAAACCTAAAGCAGATAGTTTAGGTCAGTAGATCTTAAGCTTTTGACCACCGCCCCCCCCCCCCAAAGTTTTCAACATCCCTTCCTGACTCCCAACATACGACTTAGTGATTTAAAGATTCTTCAATAATCATAAGACTGCCTCTGCTATTAATACAGATTCTTTCAACACTTTTTTTCCTTTAAGGAAACAGTAAGCGTCTTAATTCTTTATGTTTATAAAAATATTACAAAATAATAGTTTCAAATAAATAAATATTGTAGGCGCAAATAAGTAATTAGTACAGACGCAATTCGAATTAGGAAATCAAGATGGGTGCAATCGTTATTGTACTGGCTCGCATTGTGAATCTACTTAATCTTTACATTTGTGTTTCTACAAAATAATTTTTGAAAATATTACTTTTTAGTACTAGCTATGCATTTGCAAACAATAATAACAAAAACTGGATTACTATACTGTTCGAATCAATTGAGACGAACATTTTTTTCTTGCCTAAGTAGGTATGTGATTACCAGTTATTTTCCGAAACGCCTCAAACCGCTTATATCTGCCCAAAAGTAATATGACGGATTACCCTTGACTATAATTTACTCGTTTGATTGGTTATAGCACATTAGTAGTTCAGTTGTGAGCCTTTCAGTGTTGAACCTGGTGGCTATAATTTTACATTCCACTTAACGCGTTACTTTTGCTTCTTCAGAGATGGATATTACTCCGAGGAGGCGTTCTAAGATAATCTCTCTTAATGAACACTCTTCTATGACTGTGAGAGATATAGCTACGGTAGTTGGTGTGGGCAAATCAAGCGTTTCAAGATTTTAAGAACATTTCAAGATTCCTGATAATCGTCTCCAAAAAAAAAAGGAAAATGTGGGCTTGAACGGAAAATTAGTCCAAGAACTGATAAAATTCTAATTAGAAATAGCAAAATAAATCAAAGTAAGACAAGCACAGATCTTCGAAGGGATTTATTGGATTATGGTGTTGAAGTATACAGAAAAGTGTGTGAAGTGTACCTCATCTGTACAGAAAAGGGTTCTGGAAGTTAGCCGTTAGACATAAAGCCCGAGGAAAAAACAATTTTTAACTTAGAAAAAGATGAAAAAACTTTTAGCATAGGCCAAAAATGCCGATCCTGGACTGTTAACGAGTAGAAAAAGGTGATTTTCAGTGATGAAAACGCATTTGTTTGTGCAGGGATACAAATCAAGCTTCGTTAGACGAAGTGAAGTTGAAACTGCTGCCAGATCATGACTGCAAAACTGTAAAACACCCTTCTAAACAGATGTTTATGACGTATCTATACGCGTCTATGACTATCCCCTTGGTGATTTTTCTGGGGAAATAATATTATCAACCAACTTTCACCGAGTGAAGAAAGCGTGATTATGCAAATTAAGTATATTATATAAATTCTGTATTCTAGTTTTAAGAGATAGTTGGGAGTGGAGGATCGTGAAATGATTAAGTGCAATTGGAGTTTATCAATTGAAGATTTCTCTAAGAGAGGATCAATCGACGGTGATTAAATCCGGATAGTGATCACATTCAAGAACTCAAGTGTAGGACTCGACTTCATAAAAGTACAGGTATCGTGATCCTTATTTAAATAAAAGTTTAGCTTTTTATGCGTGGAGTAGTTTATATTGAGCTTGTTTAAGTTATCGTGGAATCAGTTGAGGGTCCGTATTATTATCCCCAGGCTAACGAGTCTCACCTTCGCTCTCTGCTATCTGATCTGTTATCTTAAATAGAATATTGTGTCTGCTTGATATTTTGGTGACAATAAAATAATGAGAGTAAAATAATAGAGTCAATCATGTCTACTGATTATTCAGTTCCTCCCACACATCTAGCCGAAGTTGAGGGTAGACAAGGGGGATCAGAGGGAAGCAGGAACCGACAAGCTTTAGATGTCTTGGGGCTTTTTCACAACAAATGGCACTGGAAGCTTAGTTCCTTTTAAAGGCATGATGATTATGTCAAATACGCAGAAATATTCCGCAGTAAATTGTTTTATCCATGGAAACATTTGGCGGAACGTTGCTACACGATTTGGCTAATTGTCACAATTCAATATTGGTCCAGACTTTTATGTGGGAAAATTAAATAAAAGTGTTTAATTGGCCAGATAATTCACCAGAACTAAATGCTATTGAGAATTTATGATAAATTCTCAAGAATCGTTTAGCTAAAATGAGTTGTACAACAACAGAACAAATGATAAAAGAGTTCTATACAAGTGTAATTTTACAATAATGAAGTTCAGAACATGTGAGCTGCACTAATGGAGTCAATACTAAGATGAACTGAAGAGGTCATTTCTGCTATAGGAGGACAGAGAGTACTTCGTAACAATATAGAGATTTTTCTATCAGCTTAAGGTATGTAAGGATTAAAAGATAGGATTTTAGAAAAAAGAATGTTGTTTACCATTTGTCCCAATTAATTCGAACAGTATAATAATATTCTTGACCAAAATATATGTTATAGTGAATATTTTTATTGGAGACAATTTAGGGAGCTAATCTAGGATTACATATATTTCAATATTTCCACGAGGTTTTTCTCAGAGTACGTAAAAGAGGGAAATCTTACCTCTAGAAAGACGCTGTGAACCCCCAGGGGTCCATGAACCACAGATTAAGAACCAGTAAGTTAGGTAATGAATAACAGAATGCAACAACCCCAAACACACACGCCCTTTTTCAAACTACACTTATTGTTTTACTGTAAGGTATTTTTTTCCGTTCAAAACTTACAGCTTGATTAAAACTTGAGTCTTTAAACAGGATAAAAGCTGGAAGTGCATCATTCAAATTTATGAAAAGTTTACACCATGTTAATTTACTACACTTAATTAACTTTCCATTGATTTATCACAACAAAAAATATAATTAAAATAATAAAATTTTCAATTCGCTACGAATAGTTGTTCCCTCAAATTTGTACTCATTTATGAAAGAAAATTTTTAATTTATAACAGTACATCACTTTTAATAAGAATATAAAACACTAGCTTCTCTTCAATTTTGAGGAATTATTTAAAGTAAATTATGTTTACACAAATCCAATATAGTCCCCTGGAATTCCTTATTTGAAACAAAAAAGTTCAAGAAACAGTTTCAAAATAGTTCAAAATGGAACAAATAATCTCAGAATGGATAATTTTTTGTAAGCTTCCTCTTCTCCCTCTTAGTTTAAGTCTTATATTTTATAATTTTTTTTATTCTTTGTCTATTTTACCTCTTCCAGGGAGCTTGTTTTCGTTTACCAAAGTTGCTTATGCGAAGTTGTTTAAGCAAAATTTAAGTGAAGTGTAACTTCTATTCTGATTTAAAATAGCTTTATTGCATATAGTGGAGGGAAAAATGCTCTAATGTTGAATACTAAAGTATTTTTCTATTGAGGTATAGCCGCCAATCAACACTATAGGCTTATATGTCTTTCATCTCTTTTTGCCTTATTGTTGTTTTACGACAACTATTCATTTATTTATGCTTTACCTCTCAAAGATTTCATGAAGTTATTTAGTTATTACTAAAAATCTCTCACACTTTACATTCTGTCTTGTTAGTCTATATTCCCTAATATTTCTAGAAATAACTATACGCATTTAGAGCACACTTCCTACATTTTTTTTAAAAAAAAAACACATTTTATTTTTTCAATAATTATTCCAGTATTGTATAAATCTCTGTTCCTTAAATCTTATTTTTGAACACACACGGAGAATCACCATGAAGAATTAAATATTTATGGAAAAGAGAAACAGAATTAAATTTATTGTTAAAATATTATTCTCTTAAAAATGGATGAACGACACTGTGGTGGCTATTTGATGCTCTTAAATTTGCAAAATCAAAATATACTGACCAGTACACAGATATCTAAAACTCACATAAATTGTTTATAGGGATCCAAATGACTTTAAAATGCATTCCCAGAATTAAGACGGCAAATAAAAAAAAAAAACATGCCAAATGAAATTAACTCCAATAAAAACACACAATAAAATAAATCCAAAAACATTTACTTTACTATTCGAAAGTGTTGTGTGAAGATTATTTCCTATTAAACTAACTTTACAATCCTTGAGAAATTAATTTCTTAAGCCTGTTTATCAAATTCCTTAAAGAAAACGATCATCAAAGTTAATTAAAAACCATCACGGAACAAATGATGCTAATGAACCGCATTAAAACTTTCCCAAAACTTTAAATATTATCCCTTATTCTGAAATATAAACTTTAATAGAACGCAAGCACATTCATTGCGGCGTTTAATAGTGGAATTTTTCTTCTCTCTCCCGAATCCACTTTGATTTAAATTTGGTAAATCCAAGAGATTTCTGAGAACTCTCTGCTTTCTAAATAATAAGTATACTTAGAGGGGGATGTATTAATAATGTTGTGTAACTCTTTTCATTAAAACTTTCTTCTCTATATTAATCGAAAACCATTTAAACGAGGTCGACTGATTAACACTCCAGTTTCACTGAGGAATTTCCAATTCCCCAGCAAAATTTAATTTTCCCCAAGACGGTTAGAAAACTCCCTAACGGAAAGTTTTGATTGAATGTGACCAATGACGAATAATCAAAATATTTCAGTTTCGGTGCATTGGGTTTGATGTTTGGGTATTTAAATAAGTTATGTATTTGCTCTCTGATTTTGTGAATTTCGTATTTCTTTCTTTTTTAGGGGAAAAAATATTTCTCCCCACATGTCGCACTACTTCAAAAGATTTGATTCTTTAAAAGTGAAGTTCGCTAATGAAGTTTACATATGAAATTAGCGGCGTCTTTTGATGGATATATATGCTATGTCAAAGTAGTGAAATTAAATTTTTTGATTAAACCAACCGGAAAGATCCCCAATTTTAATTCAAATAATTTCTACTCGAATTGAAGTTTTTTTTTCTTTTTCAAAATTAGAAGTCATGAAGCTTATTGATATTTAGGGAAGTTAATTATCTTTAATGTGTTTAATTGCTTAAGTATAGAAAGCATTAATCAAAGCAAATAAAAAAAGTTTAGCATGTTTGATTTTAATTGATGGAGGAATTAAATTCTGAAATTAACGGTAGAATGTTTATTTATTTATTTATCTGCTGATGAATACTTTTAAAAGTAAAATCAGTTTGGAGTAGTTTTTTTTTACTTTGATGATCTATCTACTTATACATAGTTGTAAATACTTTAATAAAAATTTGCTGTAGATTCGTCTGTATCTTTAGTTCTTCTTACTTATTTTATTTGTAAACTTTTAAATGATTTCTATTTTTTTTAATCTTTGAAAAAAGATTTTTTTTTTGGTAAAACAAATACATTAAGAGCAAATCTAATCGTAAAAGAAGTTTATTAATTTCTTTTTCACTGTGAACTAGTATAATTGGGAATTAATTTTAATTCTATTAAATTAATTAATAGTTTAAGAAATTACTATTATACTAATTTACAATGACCGTCTAACTTAAAATAGAACATCAAGCAAAATGATAGTAAGAGTGAAGGGAAAAGTAAAATTTTAAGCCTGGAGCCAGAACAAAAAGGGTCAAATAACATTTCCAGAAGACAAGTTTCCTGTTTATGTGCAATATTCTATCTAAAAAATTTTTAAAAAACAAAATAGAGCAAAAAAAAAAATTACAAAATAAATAAAAAATACATTTTTGTTAAATAAATGCAAAAGAGCTAAAACTAATTTTCAATAAATCTACAATAATATTTTCTAAAAATATCGAATGAGAAATCTACTTTAAATTAATTTGTAACAAATATCCACAGAACATTCACCAAAAAATACCCTCAAGTATTACGTAAAAAAAAATTCTCTTATTTTGAAACATAGGCTCTTACTTGAATTAAATTAGAATATATAGGCAATGGAAAGGAAATTGAAAGTATGATTTACAGATTATTTCAACGAAAAATTAATTACAATTATTTTGAAATATTTGATTTAAATAATAATGTTTTTAAAGATTACGTACTTAAATATATATTCATTTATGATAATTCAGATACATTAAGAGTTTCTGATAAATAAATGAATTTCATGTTTTTATAGCAATGAATACAATGTTTTCTATTTCCATTTTTCTAATCATAATCTAGATTTTAAAAAATGTGCAGTAAATTCTTTTTTTTTCTAATTTAAATTAATTTTGTGCTTGAAATGCTTATAATTTATTGAAATTGTGTTCAATTTCATATAATTTTCTTCATTTTTTTTAGTCTTTTATTTTGAAAAATTTACAAACATGCTTAAAATTTGCCGAAAATATTATTAGAGAAGTATTATAATCTAGTAAAATAAATCAATAGAAGGAAAATAAATCTTAAAATCTGTCGATTATCTTCAAAAGTTAGGAAAAACTGAATACAGAAAATGAAAGAGTATAAAATTAATTTCCATAAAAGGCTTTTCTTTAAATTAACAACAATTAAGTTTATTGCTTTATTTTATTTTATAAAAGAATGTTTTTAAATATTAATGAAATAATATAAATATATGCTTTATTAATTAAAATCTTACTTACTTTTTTGTTTTTTGAGATGCAAATTAACCGTTAATTTGCCAAGTATGAGTGAAAGATTTTATACCATATAGATGGTAAACCCATTTTTCGCACGAGGAAATTGAAAAAAAATACAGATTGAAGGATAAAGAAGTTTTTAATGAGTTCATTTTACAGGAATTGCAAATTAAACAAGAAAAAGGGTTTTTGCATATCTCAGCTGAACAACAACAAAAAAAAAAACAAAAAAAAATTTGTTAAATTTAAAGTCTGAAGGTCTAATAGCTGATATAAAGGATTTTTTATATATATAACACCCCGTAACTCTCTTGTGGGTCGATTTTTGAAAACATTTTCCTAAGCTAATCTCTGCTCAGCAAAAGTAACACATAGTTACAAATTTTGTTTAATGAAAGCTTAAAATAGTGTAAATAATTTGTATCTGGATATGTAATACGTTCATATTACTTTCTGTTATATTTATTTTTTGTTAAAATTGTAATATTTGCAAGCAACGCTGTTCCTTACATTACAATGGAGATTCAATGGAAACATAGCAAAATGTTGGCGATAGAGCCAAATTGTCATCATTTTTGGCAACCATGTTGGTAACTTGGCGATTGATTGAACGATGCAGAAGTTTATATGCTGTAGCATTACCTGTTGGGGAGCTGCAACAAAGAGGATAGCACAAAAACCATCTTAAAAAAATACATATACGTGCAAATTTTCATAGTAATCGGCTGAACGGTATTGGAGTGAAGCAATTTCATATATATACCAACATCCATTTTTATATATATATTGACCATAGGTTCTCAACGTGGGCGATAACGCCCCCTTGTGAGCGTTTGAGGCTTTCAGGGGGCAGTAAAAGACCCAGAGAAAATTAAGGGACGTTGAGATGGTACGGACGGGTTTGGGCAGATTAATCAAATATAGTCTAAAAAAGACTGAAAATACATGCTGATTATGTAGTAACAAAAGTAAAGTTTAATATTGTTTACCTTATGTTGATTATATGTATTTAAATCATTTCTAGTGTTGTCTTTGTGAGCAGGGGATAAATGTTTCGTCCACTGCATTTCATTACGTATATTATCCAAGAAATATAATTAAATGTTGACCAGAAATTAACGGGCGATTCTTTAAAGTCTGAATTTGTCAATTTATATTTCTTTTGAAAGCAATAGTTTATTATGAATTACTTCGTATCATCAAAACCCCTGCCTGTCTTTATAACAAGTAAGCTAAAGCGCTTTATTCCACTCTTAAATGAAGAAATTCAGTTGCGTTTCAATTTCAACAATATCCTATGTGTGACTAAAATATATAATAGTACACATTTAAATATATTTGTGGCAATAGCTATTTCAAATTCGCAAGTAAAAAAATTGGAGCTTAAAAAAATTAAAAAATATATCATTAGTAATAGAATGTTTTTTAAAATTTAATTCTTGTTTTCGCCATATATTATGTACACTCTTATTTCTCTAGAGTGGGAGGGCGCGGTTTCGAAATATTCACTAGAAAAGGGGTGGTATTGAAATATTCACTAGAAAAAGGGGTGCCAGTTCAAAAAAGGTTGGGAACCTATGATATAGATTATAGACTATACAGGGTGCTTACAAATTCGTTGGGTAATTTCGTAAATTAAGGACTTCCGAAATATTAAATGAAATTAAACCGTTTAAAGTCAGATTGGTAGCAATATATCTTAAGTTTATTAATTGACGGCGTTAGGTTTCATAACTGACGCTCTTTTAGAGCGAGCGGTAATCATTCTTTGCCCGCCATTACGATAATGCTGAAAAATGGAAATGCTGTCTTCGGCTTTATGAAAAATTATTCTACTGCGCAAGAACGACGAAGTTTTTTGTTCAAGAAAAAAGAGCCCTAAAAGATACTATTGAAGCATAGTATCCAATCTTCACTATAATTAATTTGATCTACGGAAACATGCTGACCAATATATGGCAAGTACTGATTTATGGATGGAACATTTGCAGAAAAACAAAAGGAAGCCACATCGAACATTTGTGATAATGTTTAACTATTTCTCTATCTTACAACAATATGTAATTTAGTTTTTCCCTGCAAATTGCATGCAATAAATCATTCTTTTCACTAAACTAATTTGTAGACACTCTGCATATGAAAAATGTTTGCACAGTACATTATATATAAAATAAAATGAATCAGATTTTAGAGGCAATATTTTTGCCATATTTATTTCAGTTTCATTAGAAGTGCTGTAAACAGCAATAACACTATAATATATCCAACTACGTTTGGAACTGCTATTTTGCAAAAGTATATAAATGGATAATTTTTATGATATTTAGTATCTTTTAGATTAGAATGCAAGTATAAAAGTGTTTTAAGAATATTATTACAGCAAAAAATCATTTAAATGTAATATTTTGGGGGAAATTAACATGAAATTACCTGTTTTCAAAACATTCTCCTTTTAGGGGAGAAATTTCTCTATGATAATAATAGTTTATATATAGTTCAGACCTTTGTAGGATTAGAGCTCAGATCCTGAACTAAGATTTTGAATTATATAACTTACAAATGGATTTATCCATTTTTAATATAATAGAGTGGAGAAGTTTTAAGAAAAAAAACCACCAATAATCATTTTAATTGGTAGTAACTCTGAAAATAATCTGAATTTTTCAAAAACTACTAGTTTAGGCCCTATGGAGAAATCTTAGCTTTATATAAGCAAAATATTATTATAGAAGAATTTTTTATAATAGGAAAATATTTTGAAAATAGGTAATTCAAAGTTCATTTGGTGCCAAAATATTGCATTTAAATTACTTGTTATTCTAATAATATTCTTAAAACAATTTTATACATGTATTCTAATCCAAGTAACACTTAATATCATATAAATTATCCAATTATACGTTTTTTTTTTTAAAATTACGGTCCGAACGCAGTCGAATACCTTGAACTGCTTTCCCTCTATCATATTGCACTTGTTGTAAAAACATATTTACAGTAGTCAATGTATAGCGTAGTGAATAACAAAGCACAATTACTTTAGTCACGAAAGCACGCAATACGCTTAACATCAAATAGTATTTAATAAACATGCAGCAATTAATTTAGTTAATGATCAAAGTACATGATCATATTTCTTTTTAACTCTTATTATGCTTTCAAATCAGTTATTTTCTGTAGAATAAGTATAAAGTTCAAAGATTTTAAAATGTACATCTAAAATTAAATCACAAACAGCTCTTTATAAGAAAATATATATATAAAAAAATTTAATTATAACGCATTATTAACTTACTGAAAACATTGAAATAAAGAGAAAGCGAATTAGTTTCTTTTAAAAGAAAACATTAGATTTTATCGCTGAATAAAATTATACATTGTATCTAAACATTATAAAGACTAATTTGTAATTAAGATAAGCAAGAAAGTATCAAACTGGTTTATGAGGCCTGTTAACGCTGAAGAAAGGCGTTCTTTTTTTTTGTTCAACAAAAAATTAGCAATATTACTGCGGACGTGTTTTCTAACCGCTCATTTATTTATTTTTTATTTATTTTTTATGCTCTCTTTTAAAACTTATTTATTATCGTAGGTATCATATTCTTATAATATTGTTCTTAATTAGTGAGAAGAGAATGATAAAGACGATAGAAAAATTTAAAGTAATTTTTCAAAAATATTTAGCTTTATTGGCTCGTGTATGAACTAAATTTCTCTCTCTCTCTATTTTTTTTTATTAAGAACATTTATAAACCCTGTGCACCACACAATGTATCCCACGGAGGCTTACAACACAAAGGAAAGAAGAAAGAATTACAACAAAAACATCCATGCCTTCTCCGGGATTCGAACCCTGGCCTTACGGCACCGCAGTCAGCGTCACTAACCACTATGCCGAATGGGCGGCTCTCTTTCTGTTTGGAAAATACTTTTCCGGACAAAGCATTAAAATCTTTCACAAAATGTTATTGGATGAGAATTGTTCTGCGTAATCAGAATAAAATTAAATGTATTTGGTTAAATTCATATCATATATCCATTTCTGCTTTCCCTCTTTTCATACTTAATAGACTCACTCACCAGATATGTTCATCATATTTTTTTGATTTAATACATTAATATTGTAAGATGCTAAATAATAAAACAATTTATTGCAACTGAAATTGTTTTGTTATCGGTCAAAGATATCTCATTCCTGTATCAAACTTAGAAGTCATTTTCAGATTGAAAATTCTCCCAGGTTTTATATAAATAGATGCCTTTGTAACAAATACATCTGTTTATTATATAATGTATCGTTAAAATTTGATAACTTTCCTTAAACATATAACCTTTACCTTTAAAATGTTAAGTAGAATGAGTGAGTTCTTATTAGCATCGCACTATAAAGTAACAAGAAAGCTATTGATGACAAACCTTGTAATTTTGAACCAAGGTAAGTGAAAAGTACGACACCAGTGTTGATACCACCTCTGCAAATTACCACATCATGCAACAGAGAGAATTTTTGAGCCACTACTAATTTAATGTGCATCATCCCCTCTACACGAGGAACCTTCAGTGGCACCAGGGCTCGAACACACGAGCCACGAGTTCATGCCCGTATCCTCGAGGATACCCCGTCCGTCATGTAAACTAGAAGACAAATTTATCATTACAGTGTAAAAGATGAAATATGGAATAAATTTTGTTCTTAAAAAAAGAGGTTATTTAAGGAAAATTAAGCAGCATTGTAAATTGTATTGTTTTAAAAAATTTCGAGAAGTTTATAACGATTAGTGTTAGTCGAAGTCTACGATATTAGTGCTGAAGCCTTTTCCTGTTATAAAAATTGTTCCTAAGCATAATAATCTGGTTATATATTGTATTAACTATTCAACAACTTCACCCCACTTCTGTTTGACACCATAAATGTACTGACGACGCTACTAACTACTTAACCAACACTCTCTAATAACAAATAATAATTTTTTTTATTTACAACTTCTATAATTACTCACACGTTATTCATTTCTAAATACTGGTATCTCTCTCTCTCTCTGTCTCTCTCTCTCACACACACACCTCATAACACAGCACAAAAACTATACTCAGACTCTCTCTCTCTAACACTCATATATCTCTCTCTCTCTTATCATACACACAACTTACCCCTCAGGGAGCTCACCTTCTATAGGTGAGTACGGGTGTCACAATCCCGAGGTGCCCTAGTGATCTTTTCCTTTTTCCAAGGGGTTTACTGTCTTTGGTAAACACGGGCTTCACGAACCCGGGGTACCCTAGTGATCCTTCTCTATTTTCGACCCTCTTTCTTGTCATTCAATTCATTCTTTCTTTCTCTCTTCCCGTTTAGACCACAGATATTAAAACAAATGTTTGGCGCAGTATAGCCGAAATCGGCTCTTGCGCCAATAAACCCCAAAATCACCTCACCATACACACAACTTCTCGCACTCCCAGGTGGTCCATGGTAGCCTAGTGGTCAAGGTAACGGACTCGTGGCTGGCGTGTCATGAGTCCGAGCCCACTACCACTGATGACCCGCTGTGTAGGGGAGCGATGCACGTTAAATCTGTCGAGATTTCAAACGTCCTCCCGTTGGTGTGGTAGTTAGAAGAAGGGGTGCCAGATCAGGTGTCGTCCTCGTCACTTGACCACGGCTTAAAATTACGAGGTCTGTTGCCAAAAGTCCTCGTGTAGCTGAACGGTGCGACGTTGATATTCACTCACTCACTCACCCTCACTCCCGGAGATACACTTACACAATGCCGCGGCTGAAAACAGCGCCATCTATAACTTTGGTATAAATAATACTATATAGGAGCATGTATAACGCTAAAGCAGAATAAATCAAATGTATTATTTTACTTTAATAATAGTTTAATTAGTTTTATTTACTAACCAAAAAAATAATTATACCCAGAGGAATACTCATACATCACCCATATTGCGTTATAAACTAAGTTACTTCCGCCAAGTATGTACCAGTAGATAAAGCGAGAGACATGCGGATTTGAATTTAACCATAACAGAATAAATATCTTCCCCAAACGGAAGCCATCTTCATTTCTACTCACCCTTACGAACGCTCCACGGCGTTGCCAACATATTAACACCTAACATCGCATTGCGAAGGACGATATGTGTGATTTTAACCACACATTCTCAGTTCATTACACCGCAAATCTCACCCCCAATTCCGACTCTAAGACTTACCCCGACTCATTCATTACAATTCACACCATCGTCATCCCCTAACTCCTTGGTGAGTCTTCACCCCTGTTCTGGTACAGCCTCCACCAGAAGACATTACCTGCAAGCGTAACCCAGCCCTATAATAATTACCGCGGATTTCAGAGCTAAATGTGGCGGAACGCTTTTGCCAAGTTCGAGTTGAGAGTTCGTTTGCAATTTACGGTAACTTCTCACGCCCGAGAATTAATTCTAACGTTCGCAGCCTCATATCTGGGGTGGAGAGTCGTATTTTTAAAACGTTGGTGTTGTCCAAAATTGGATTCCCCGGATTAGCCGGGAAGGCTTGTGGTGTTGGGATAGTTCGTTGAAATTAGTTTGTTTCGGAGGACCCTGTGTTGTGGAGAATAATGTAGAGGGCCGTAATCGCTTGCGTTTTGATGCTAAATTGAGGAAAGGGGGATTTTAAGGTTAAAATATATTGTTTGGTCAGAAGATGAGACGATTTCATAACAGTAAACTAGGTCAAGTTTATGTGTTTTGTTTGAGAATTTGTAATCGAAAATTGATAAATTGAGTCTCGTTATTAACTATGGATTAATTTAAAATTGTTGTTTCATTAAGTTATACTCTTTCGTAAAACCTGAATAAATAATTGATATAAAATGTATAAACTTTGAGAATGTATAATTTAATTTTAAATGCATATCGATAAATAATTGGGGACACCTTGTTGATTTAGACTGATTGATCCATCGTCGCATTTTGAAATTGTATGAGGAATATTGGTGACGATCTTGTTATTCTGAACCGTGGACAAGTGACGAGAGCGACACCTAATCTAGAATTCCCCTTTCCTGTATTTGTAATAACCCTGGATAAAGAGAAGAATTTTTTCCTTCATTTACTAAATTAATTGCATTCTTGCAGTTTCAAAGATTTATCCGAAGAAAGCCTTAGTTTTTGAGGTAAATAGGCAAAATAACTCGACAAATTCAGGAAAACAAAAAGATTATCCTGGTTCGACGTCCCCCAGAGTTCAAATCACGTTAGCTGCAATGGTGGTTGGTTTTATTTTAATTGGAGAAAATATGCAATTCACTTCATCAATAATTTCTTCGTTTTGCATCCAAGTACGCTGTAATATGCAAAACTAGAAAAAGTAATCAGTTTCAATTTATGGTATATTTGTGTAAGTAAATCCAATAGTGGAACACATATACATGATAGAAAAAGTAGAAAAAGATGCAAACTATAATAAAAAATCGTACTTATAATAAATAGATCAACCTAAAAAAATGCAAATCTCACATGTAGAAATATTTCTCCTAATGAGAGCTAGAAGATTTTCAGTTAATAATCGTTTTCCTCTGAAGGCTTTTGAAAATAATTATATGATTCCCCATAGAGGCCAGCAGTTCACCAAAATTGTATTCAATAATTGGAAAAAACTTTTTTTTTATCGAAATGTCTCCTAGTCAAAGCTTAATATTCTACTACAGTGTTTTAAAGATTTTTTTCTTTCTAAATTTCTACACTGAATTCTACATATGTGATTAAAAAACTTCGAATTTTGACCAAACTATTCATTTATATAAAATATTTGATTGTCCTACATTTAATACTTGGAATGTCTTAAGTTTAATACTAACTGGCTTTATTTTAGTGTATTATAGCCAAGGCATGAAAAATGCCGTAGCCAAGTGATCATGATCGCAAGTAGCATGTTTGAGTCTCGATGCCAGTTAACACACAATGAGTAACAAGAAAATGCACGTTAAATTTGTCGTGGCTCTAAGTCCCACATTGGTATGGTATTGAATTTAGAACAATGAGACAACAGCTCATGTGTCGTTCTTATCAGTTGACAGTGATTTTAAATCGTGAGATGAGTCAAAAAGTCATGTTGTTTCTAAGGGCGATGTTAATCAATTAGTCCTTCAACTAAGACATTTAAATGCACGTTGAAATAAATTCTTAAGGATATATTTGAAGTTATTAATTTAAAATGATATCCTAGACATGTGCAAATAAGAAATTGGTAATTATATTTCTTGTTTGCATACTTCTTATTTTGTTTAATTTTTACGGAGTAATATCTGAAATCCGTTTTCAATCAAACCTGTTCATGAGCGTATGATTCGTTGTATAAAGCAAACATACTTTCAAGATGCATTTTTTTAATGTTAGGTTATATTCGATGTATAACGCGCACTCTCTTTTTTATGAAGGAACCTGCAATGTATGTGGGCAGTGCTATTACGGTTTAAAGCTATTTGTTCGAGAATATACTATATTTTAAAAATCGTTGGGTATTAATCCAATAGTATCGTTGGATAATAAAATAGAATATTTCTAGAAAAAAAACATAAGGAATGACATTTCTTTTAAATAAACAGTATTCCGATCTTTGTAGAAGTCTAAATTTTTTTACGCACATCTCTTTTCTTTTTTATTTTTGAAGCCATCATTTTTATACCCGTCGTATAACGCGTACCCGTAAATTTTGACCTTATTTTTTGTGTTAAAAATGTGCGTTATACACCAGATTTTACCGCGTATGTGTTTTACCAGTGTAACAAAGGCCGTGGTAGTCTAGGATTTATGTCATGAACTCGGGGCTGACATGTCATGAGTTCGAGTCCTAAGGAGCCACCATGGTGCCACTAAGGAGCCACCATGTAAAGGGGCTGATGTATGTGTTGGGGCTCAAAATCTTCCCGTAACATGATGTGGTAGTAAGGAGAAGGAATACCACCTCAGATGGGGTTCTCGTCACTTGGCCGAGGTTTGTCTCAAATAGCTCTTGTGTTTAATTATATGACATTAAAAATCACTCACTCACTCCCCTGTATAAGAAAAAATACTGTAGACCAATGAGTGGCTCTCGTGCAATGTTATTTGAGTTAAAGACTAGAATAAGTATAAAATTTTCAATGTCAAGTTTTCTTGTGATTGATTTTTTTATTATTTACTAATCACGTTACATACATATGTGAATCCATTTCTATCAAAACACATCTAGAAGACGTTCGTTGGTATTTTTATGTTTCGCCAGAATGAGTTCATTCTCTCTCAAACACAATAGTTTACAAAAAATTCTTCTTAAAGGATTCTGAGTAATTCTTATATCAATATAATCTAAAAATAATCTGCAATTACTCAAGGTTGTGAGTGGCTAATCGACATATGATCATACCTTTTTTAACTCAAGAAAAGTCCTGATTCCAGTAACGACTCGCTGTAGGAAACTATGGGAATTGTTGTGTGTATGCGCGTTTAATATAACCAGAGGCGGATTAAGGTCGTTGGAGGCCCCTGGCGGTAAAAGGTTTGATGCCCATGGGCTCAAGATTCAAAAAACTAAAATAGTGAAAAGAGCCGCTTACTTTAAATTCTCAAAATAAAATGTATTGCTAATAATAAAACTAAACGGTTAAAGAAAAAAATCTTAGCTATATATATAAAAAAATAAAACCTTACTAAAGAACTTACAGTTTCGCTATACAAATTTATTTCTCTTTTGCAAATTCATCAATTATTTTTGCCATTCTATTTTGTCCAAAACATTTTGTTCTTTATATAATATGGCCATATTGTTCAATTTGTCTTTTCTCCCATAGTATTTCTTGAATCATTTTAACACGTTTTAAAACTGAAAAAGATCTTTCACCTGATGCATTCAATAACGGTATAGTTAAAAATATTTTCACAAAAGTATTTCTACATTAAGATTTCTCTTACAACTCGATAATTTTCTAGTGGTGGTTTTCATTATATATTTGTTTTCTTTTCTTTTCTTGATCCACAATTCATATAGTCAAAATTAAATGATTCAATATCGTCTTTGTAGATTTCCTTTAATTTTTGTGTAGCTTTCTTTTTAATACACTGGGCTTTCACCAACAGTTATGGTCGGGAGTGTGCAATTTTCTTTGATTGATGGAGCACTCTCGAGGTTAATTCACTCACCCTAACTGCAAACTAGTACGCCAGTCTGGCGATACAAACTGTTGCACTGCGATTTATAAACATCCTTCAAGAGATGTTTTCCAACAGGATATCGTGCTCCCTCATCCCTGTTGTAATCCAACAGGCTCTATAGAGTGACGACGTGTTGAGTTGGTCTGCTAAATCACCAGATCTTTTTCCAATCGAGCAGGAATGGGACATCATTGAATGCAGACCAGACCAGATTTAAACAACCACAACCAGAATTAAACAACCTTATAATGACCGATCAGGAACAACAAGCATGCAATTCCATCCCACATACTGATATTGTTTAAAATTGTGACAGTTATACCAGTCTTTAATGTATCATTATTTCACATTTGAAATGGCTCTACTCTCGCTTGCATGAACCTGTGATCTTGAAACTTTAATCAATTTAATATGCTACCTATACATTTGTATAGGTAGCCTATTACCGATTTGTATTGCCTAAGTATTACCGATTTGTATTTGTATTAGTCGACAATATTTTTTACTTGGTGTTCGGATTTTTTTTCGATCATTGTAAAATGTACCCGAGAGTAGTCAAGCACGCCTGTAAACTGAAAACGAACTTGTTTGATTTAAATAGCATTCATTTGCTTGAAATAAAATTTGGGCAAGAAAATAAATGCATGCGAAAAGTTTGTACAGATTGCAACAATACAGATATACAAGAAAAAGCCGGCTAAGGCTGCTACACGACTCAAAAACGATTAAATATCGGGGTTGCAATATCGATTCAAGATCTTTTTTTTTTTTTTGCACGTTGGACTTTTATAAGTGGAATCCATCAAGCTTGGGGCCCCTCTAGAGATGGGGGCCCCTGGCGGCCGCCAGGTCCGCCACCCGCTTAATCCGCCTCTGAATATAACTAGCCCACTAAATACCCAAGAAGTATGGATATTAGGAGAGTAAATTGTCAGCTCAAATCCGTTCTCGTTTAAAATTATTAGACTGTATTTTCTAAAAGTCTAATATACTAATTCTGAGATGACATAACTTGAAGTTCTAAAAATGAACTGCGCTTTTGAGATTTTATTTCACTAACGATTCATTATAAGGAATGATGAGGTTGTTGCACATTAATTAGTACCAGGCTATGAAATCTTTTCGTAGTGTTGAAGGTAGGAGAGTAAATTAGAATTATATATCCTTTAAAGTATCCGAATACTGAGATAACTTTTTTTTGAAAAAAGGGAGGTATGGGGATTTTTTGTTGTTGTTGTCTTTAGATTTCTTTAGCACATTCTAACAAAAATATGCTAAAATTAAGGGGGGGAGGGGAAAGTAATTATTATTACTAAAATACCAAAAATAACCTAAACGCGGCCCAATCTGTACCGAAAGTTTATGGACAAATTTTCAATTTTTCCATTCTGATGCGTTGCTGTGTTATTCCTATTTGAAATGACCTTTAGGATAAGAGATATTTTAATTTCTACAAAAAACAGAACTTTTTATCTTAGTTATTATATGAAACTGCTTAAAAAATAGAGCTTATATTAACATAAGAGACTGTATGTTTTGTAATAAAACAGTGATTGATAAATCTGAAGATTAAAGCACTTCTACTGATATACAAAATATACACAAAAAATTTCAGTTAACTGTTTTCAAAACTTTTTTAGCAATCGCTGGCCCCTTTGAGCATTTAAAAAAACACATTTCGATTAAAACGCGTTTTAAAGAATGATATCTTGCTTTAAGTAACTGCATCTACTTTAACTAAAACCCTTGTAATTTTTGTTCTAATAACGAAAAACAATAAACTTGGTATTTTTATAAAGCTAATAAGGTGGCCTATAAAATAAAATCATTAAAAAAATTGTCAATTTTTTACAAAATTCACAATTTTAGGGTAGTTGTATACCTTAAATTTAATAGTATATTCATCAAACGCTCTCAATTTGTTCTAGAAGTAAAATTCAAATATTTAACTTGAATTTCATAAATTTATTTCAACGAAATGCAGCTAAATGTTTTAAATTACTCTTGACCAGCTGATAATAACTTCACGCTATTGGCAAAATAGGTACTCATAAAAATATCCAACTAAGTATAAATCTCTGCAAATTACTTTAACACTTCAATTTCTTTTCCCTTATGTGTATCTCTATTCCAAAGTCAAAGCCTATCCTCATCCAACACGATACGTGAAAACGATCTTTTTCATTCCCTCTACGGATGCTTTCTCTTTATTTTATATATATATATATCCCACCTCCTGTAGATTTTTATTGCATGCATGAATGATTACCGGCACAATGAGTTAGATGCGTGACCAGCTATTTTTTTTACTCGTCTGACAAGACGGAAAAGAACAAACCCTGAGCGGGCAGTAGGCATTCCGTGGTCCGATATATCGATTCAGCTAGGTTCGCTAAACAGCCTGCAGTAATTGAGAAGACCCACACACCCCATCCTTGGCCAATCCCTCCACCGCCCCCAAACAGAATGCACATGGGATATGCTTCCGATAAAGGAATCTCACGCAGTTGGGATTCTTCTTTTGCTTGTATTCTTTTCACCTAGTTCCATCCCTACCTCCACTCATGACCGACCACTCTTTTCTCATCTGGGTTCTTTTGTTGCACGCCGCCGATCGGAGTTGTGACCTTTTTGTTTCTAAAACGCGGGGTGTTCAGCCTTCAGGGGTTTCTCTTTATGTGCTGCTCTTCATTTGGTGATATGGAAAAAATTGAATTGAGAGAAATTGTTGGTGGTGTATATATATAAGGAACAGTTGTTGTGGGGAAATTTTTAGGGGAATACTTTTTTCACTTGAGGAAAGTTAGACCGGGATTTAAAGTTACATCCCTTCTTTTTAATACCAGGGATGTTTAAAAGAGGGGACGAGAAAAACATCCCACAAATATCTGGAATTCATCCTAGATCAGGAGACTCTTGGTCAATTTGGTTTGTAGAGGCAAACAGCGAATATGAGAATTTTAAAATATATTTCTGTAGGGACTGGGGAGTGGATGCTCGGACCCTTCAAAATACATATATTGTTCTCATTCGACCTATCCTGGAATATGTACAAGTCAATCAGGGGTTGCCTCTGCTAACAACCTTGATAAACTAGAAAGGGTACAACTCTCTAATGCCAGAGTCATCATTAGTCACAGCAATAGCTCCCAGAGGGTTATTGTTTTGTATGAAGCTGACTTGCATCCACTATGATTACAAAGAAGATATCCATCGGCGAAATACTTTGCCAAGCTCATAAGTTTTAGTGACCAGCCCAGAACCTTTAGTTATGGGAGCAGTTGGAAAAAATCGCCGCCTTAAGAGAGGAATCCCTCTTAGTTATATATGCTGAAATCGAGGGATTGTTGCATAATGAAATATGATATGTCTCTCTGGCCCGCTGTGTGGATGTTCATGAACCGTTCATGTTCGTCATTCTATGAACGGGTCTTTTTTTAATACAGAATTATCCTCATACACTCACAAGGGGACTCAACATCCAAAGTAACTTAGGCAGCTTGCTTTGGAGACTATTCATAATGTTCCATTTGAATATTTACAGGTCTATACTGATAGCAGCATGGATGTAGATACTGTCTCGAGTAGTGGAATTTTCATCAAAAAAGGGGATCTGTAAGAGAAATACTGACTACTGCCCAGTTTTTCAGACAGAACCCTTAGCTATTGAAGAAGCTTTGAAATTTTGCTTTACTGAGAGTGTCAGTACAAATATTTGGATATTCAGTGATTGCCGCAGCACTATTCATCTTCTATCTGAATGGTGGAGGCATGTTGACAGAACGACAACGAGTATTGTCGAATTATTAACTAGCTTGAGTGCCAAGGTTTATTCACTGGGTACCGACGCACGTGAATGCCTGTGGAAATGAGATTACAGATGGTTTGGCCCGTGATGTCAACCATAAAGATTCTAAGCATGGTGGCTGCCTTACTTTTTCATAAATTGCTACACGAGTCAAACAAGATATCAGTTCCTCTTGGAGGCAGACCCCCATATATGAATGGTAGGAAAGAAACCTCCTGGTGCTGCTTTGCTTGGGACAGGTAGTAGGCAAGATGAAACTACTCTTGCCAGGCTTCGCAGTGGACATACTCGAGCTCAACGGTATGTGGCATGTCTTAAATCTTACCCTTCTTGTCCGAATTACAATGTGACCCAAGCCGCTCCTGCCCACATCTTGGCTTGTATTCGTTTCCATAAGAGCCAGTTGGTCTCAAGTCCTGCTACAGTTCTTTAATGTTTAAAAACGCATGGGTTCATGGAGTGATCTAGATGTTTCTGTCGATCAAGTGGGATAAGAAACAACAACAAAAAAGGGGTAGGATTATGTACTTAGAAAAGTCTAGTTGTATTCGACTTACTTATATTGTTGTTATTTTTGTCTAATAACAAAATAATTACGCAAAACATTTTAAAGTGACTCGCTACTTTCTAAACCCTTATTTTAAAAAAGCGTATAAATGGATATTTTTTTTATATTTAGTATCAGTTGAATGAGAATATCCACATAAAAATGTTGTTTATTTTAGTTGGTTTTGTTGTTTTCTTCAATGACAGACCAGCTGCGCTTGCTTTTTTTTCTTTTTATTTATCCACACAACACATAGAAGCTATTTACAAGCACAGCAAATTTTAAATATTTTATAATTGTGAGCTTCAAATCATTAGAGTTCTATTATTGCTCACTTTAGTGTATTACAGAGAAAAATCTCATCAAGCTTCTTCCACAGAAAATTCTCATCTGCCGGCACAGCGCGGCAAGCCAATTATATTACATTAGTGCGCATGTTTTTAAATTATTATTATACAATCAATCAGTTCACACCAAGTGAAATTTTTCCAAGCCCAGCTACACTTAAGGTATTGTAGTTTCAATACTTCCCACAGTACAACTTTGGGAAATCAGAACTCGAACATGCATCTCGCCTTAAATATTACTGAACTTGAAAGTTGCTACTCTAACCAGGTACTAAAAGGTAGTTTAAATCTTTTTAGTGGACCAATGAATGGTAAGCTTTGTCTTCAAGTTGGCGGTGGTACAATGTTTTTTTTTGGGGGGGGGGGAGTTGGTACTGTATTCATTTAATCCTGCTTAAAAATCTTATTTTTACCTGAGATTATTGATTTATGAATATACAAAATGTTTTATGGTTGCATATGTATGAAAAACAAAATATATGCTTGTCCTTGGCTGAATACTGACCCATAAGTGAGTGAGAATTATACTAGCGTCGGATTGTAAGGCAACACGATGGCTATTGGCGACGGACCTCGTAATTTTGAACTTCGATCAAGTAATGAGAACAACACCTGAGCTGTCACCCCCCCTTCTTCTAACTATCACCCCACACTAAATGAAGGACTTTAAGCCTCGATTTATTTAACCTGCATCGGCCCCTTATACTCGGTGGGTCTTCCAAATACCCATAAAGTTGAGAAATTATAATTTCAAATTGGGGTCTCAAATGGTTCATTTTGTATAAATCTGTTCAATTGATATGTTAAGCAGAACAGCATACGAATGTTAGTTTGATTTAGTAATTGTAATTATTCTTAAATAAGTTATGGCGGATCTATCCACGACTATATTAATACCTTGGAGACTCTTCAGGGGAAAAACAATTTAATTCAACCAACTTTCGCCGACCAAGAAAGCGTGATCATATAAATGAAGTGTATTATATAAATTCTGTTCCCGCGAGTTTTTGTGGGTTTGCACGTTGGAGTTGGCAAGTAGGAGTTATAGCATAGAATCTGCGGATTAGTTTGTTAGTTGAAGATTGAAAGAGAGATAGTGGAATTATTAAGAGGTTTTGGAGTTCTCCAGGAAACCGGATTACACCAGTGAATCCAACGACATTGATCAATCCCGATAAAGATCACCTGCAAGATTCCAATGTCGGATCCGATGCATGAAATGTACAGGTATCGTGAGCTTGATCAATTAGAAATTAGCTTATTAGTGTGAGACGCAGTTTTTTATATTAAGCGTATTTAAGCTATCTTAGATTCAATTGAGGGTCCGTAGTAGTGTTATAGAATCTCACCTCTGCGCTCTACTATTTGATCGTTTATCTTAATTAGATTGTTATTGTGTCTGATTGATATGTTGGTAACAATAAATTACTTAGATTGAAATCATGTCTGTTGATCATTCAGTTTCTTCCACACACCTAGCCCGATTTACAGGTAGACAATGGGTTTCAGAGTCAAGCAGGAACCGACAGGTATTACAAAGTGAGGCAGTTATGGTAGATCAAGTAAAAAATTTAGCATATAAATGCTTAGTGATTTTTTAAATATACCTTCTTTAAACATTTAGATTTTAAAATTTCATGAATTATTTAAAAATATATACTCGTTCTTATCTATTTGAGTTATTTACTCATTTCACCCACTGTGTTAATCAAAAAATTCGATGCTTTCACAGAATAAAGATATTAAATTGAATTCGGTATAAGACATTTTCTGGCTTCAAATTTGATTAAAACTTCCAGTATTCTACAAAAAAATAGACTTTCGCAAAAAGAACATTTGTGCAAATGTTGAATCTACTTTCCTAGCATCATTGTTGCCTTAAATTTCCACCCCAAAACACAATATACAGAAAACAGTCGATACCATTGATCGTTTAAGTTCCTGACATCTATCAGGGAGCCCCCTTGTGTCAGTCCAGATGACCCCTCAAGGGTTTTGAGGGGAGGGGATAGATACTCATTCTCAAGTCATGCCTAAACTGGGATGCAGTTGCTGGAAATTGGATTTTTGACTCACAACAGGAACCCTTAAGCTTCTATTTTCTCTCCGAAAACTCACCTCGCGAGAGGAGAAACAGAACAGGGATAGATCATAGGCAATGAGAAGGGGTGGTAAATATTTTGGTAAAGAGGGTAGGAGAGTTTGCACAACAATATTCTTTTGTATAGTTTGAGTACATATATATATATAGGAGATATATTTATGCAAGTGTCAAATTTTTTGATCGAAATTTTTTTATAAACAATGAAATTATTTTCAAAAAATATCAACCTTCTTCTAAAAATGAATAATTAAAACATTTTATAAATATTTTTATTTATTATCATAATTTTTCAAATATTTATTTATGAAAGTAATAAAAGAGAACGCCATTTTTATAAAAGAATGTATGATATTCTAAAAATAGATTTTAATAATAAAAGTGGCTGTGTGTATGTGTGACATCAACTACATTATTTTTCTAGCACATAAAAATCTTTCTTTAAACCAGTTATCATCTTATAGTTATTTTAAATCAGTTAATATTGCTTTGTGAAAATTAAAAGCTTTTTTTACTTGTTTTATCAAAAAAAAAAAATCACAAAGATTCGATTTTAAGAATTTTTATTTGTAATTTTCAGAATTTAAGTAAGACTTGGGTGAGAGTGAGTGAATATTAACGTTGCGCTATTCAGCTATACTCGAGGGGTTTAAGTAAGACGCGGGACTATATTTTCAAGTATGCCGGAATACAAGCTGATAAATAATGGCGTAAGATGTCCTGTTTATAATTGTCTTAAGCACAATTACGGTTGAAATTGGTATGGATTTTCTAATAATACATAATATCTGTTTGATACGTATATCAAAGATTAAAAAATAAAAAAATGAATTTAGTAATCTTCAGTCAGTTTAATTAACATAATAAAAAGTGATTAACTAATATCCGGAAAACTCCAATAAAAATCATTTTTGATACCATCTTTCTCAGGTAGAAATACTAGAGACATTACATATACATCCATTGTTATTTGCAAAGGAGAGAGAGAGAGAATGTCAGCTATGACTTGTGTGTACTTTATCTATTACTAGGCAAGTTTTTAAGTTTATCTGTTGCTTAGTTTTTAATTCGAATGTAAAATTTGGTAAAATATCTATCATCACTACTATATGTTTCATCTTTTTGGAACAGTGATAAATTTTAAGAAATTTTGTAGTTAATATTTATTTTTAAGCATATATTGTTGTTTTTGATGCCACCTGATCTCGACTTTGTCAGATCGAGGTCAAGGAAATGGGACTGATGCATGTTAAATGACTCGTTGCTCGAAGTCGAATATTTTTGTGGTGAGTTTTAGCATGGACAGGGGTTGCTGACACAGGTCTCATCATCATCATCACTATACCGAGGTTCAAAATTACGAGGTTCGTTGCCAATAGCTCTCGTGTTGCTTTATAGTGTGACACGTTATGGGGAAACAATACTATTCAATTGAAAAAAATCGGTCAAAAAATCAAATTTAATTTTTTTAGCCTAAATTATTCTTAATATAAAGTTCTATAACCTCACAAAATTTGAAAGCTCTAAACTTAAAAAACGCCGAATTGTGATAGCTTTTACGTTCGTTTTTATTCACATCCTTATGGCAAATCAAAACTTTAAACTTACTTATCTCAGAAAGATAAAATAACTAGTTTGACTGCATTTAAAATGCTAAGGGTTTTTTTTTCTATATCATGCCTAATGCTTTGAATTTGGTTTACCTATTGCTAGTTGTATATGTAACAAAAGTTGGTATGCATTTTCGAATCGAAGCAATACTTATGTTTTTAAAAATAATTGAATTCAGAATTTATACATTTTTTAAGGAATTTTCAATAAGCATTCTTATAAAGAGGTATTGTACATATACCAATCATGTTATCACAAAACCCATAGCAACTTTTGTGTTATACATAGTTTAACGTACTTGTAAATCAAAGTTCATGCATGTACGTACATTTTTGTAGGAGGAGTAGCATTTTAAAATAACTTCACAGTAAGTTTTTTCCTTAAAAAATTAAATGACTAGCTTTTTATGAAGTTTTGAGCAAAAAATCTGTTTTACAACAGACATAAACATAGGGGCAATCAAAAAAATTTTGAAAATCCTTAACTTAAAAATTTTTGATAAAATCGTACAATGTCCCCTTAATAAACACTCAATCGTTATAAAATTTCGAATCTTGGAAAAAAATTTGTAATACTTAATGAAATATTTGGAAATGTATTGTGTTTATCTACTAATTTATATGTTTTAAAAAAATTTAATACGGTGAAATAGGATTTTTTATTTGAGTTAGAAATAGAACAATCGTATATTTCTCGCTTATTCTATACTTTATCAAAAATACCATCAAAGTGTCCCCTTCTTATTACCCATCTTTTTGCAGATACTTCAAATAACGGGAAACCCATTGTCATATAAATTCTTAATCCACCGAATTTCATCACAAATTCCTGCAGACGATTTATATTTCAGACGATTCTCGATTGCCGAGATGGCTGTCAAAATCCAAAAAGGGAAAAAAGAGAACGTTATTCTAGGGTAAATGGGGGGAAAGGGAAAAAATTGCCCTCCCCCTCCAAAGTGGCCGAACAACCGATATCGGTGAAGAATGAGGGTTGGAATAGAGTTGTTGCCACCGGAAAGTACGAGCATGGGGAAGGGGGTGAGAAGGATGGAGGAAGAAGATGAGGAGAAGGAGCAGAAGATTGATTGAGAATAAAGTGTGGAACAATGCCAGTGGAAGTTTCCTCTCTTCGATTTTCGCGGTTTTGATTGACATTAACTGTCGCGTGAGGCCGGGGGTCCTGCGTGTAAAAGGATTGAGTGTAATCATTTGATTGTGTAAAAAGGAGTTGATAGTGGGTGAATTAAGGCAACAGTGTTGATGAAAGCAGGAAAAGAGGGAGGGATGTTTTCATGTTGAAGAATGGGATCAATTTTGAGAAAAAAATGCTTTTTTTAAAGGTTGTTGAATATTTTAAGATAACAGCAATTTTTATTCGTATCCGTGTACTTTATGTGTTCACGTTGATTTATTTTATAATAAAATATTTTTAACCAATTATTATAATTTTTAAAAAAATGGGATAAATTTTAATAAGTTAAAACTTTTATAAAAAATATAACAGTGTTAAAATAATGTATGATCTATATATTAATAAATTTCTGAGAGACACTTTCTGCGTAGAAAATTAGTATAAACTGAAGAAAAAAGATCATATCTTTTGTGGGATAAAGAAAAAGGAAAGGTTAAAATTAGATACATTGTTTAAGGGGGTAGGTTCACGAAACAGGATCTGTATCTCAGTAATGTTAAAAATAGGTATTTTTAAGGAACATTTATAAACATTCTATCGAACAAAAATATCCAATTTTTTTACTGAATATCCTTTGAACCATAATACATACTTTAATCAGAGATTTTATGGATAGGATGTCTAGGTATTTTCTTAAAACATATTTTTTGCACAAATCTGTTTTTTTTTTAAAAAAAACAGTGAAATTTCATGATGTTTAATGCTATAAATTAATTTAGAATATGTTTTTGAAAAAATGCCTCGATTAAAGTATGTATTAGAGTGTAATTATTAATTATGCAAAGTTATAAGCTGTTAAATGCAGTAGTTTAGGAACAATTGTTCCTTATATGGTAAAAATATTAGTTTTGAGAAAAATGGATTTTAGTAATGGATTTAGTAGACTTTGACAGGTGGTGAAACATTTTCAAAAAATTATTTCTACTGCACATAGCATGATAATTTTTGCACCATTAGAAGCGTAGAAGTTCATATTTTATTAAAATGGGAAAAGTGAAAAATGTGTTTGGTGGCCGAAATTCATGAAAATACTCTCTTAAAATAAGACACGCAAAAATATATTTCCAATTTTAAGTGAAACAAATAGGATACTTAAAGAAATAATTATATATACATTTTTAAAATCTATCATATTTGAATCAGAAAAGTTTTAAAACGCGCTTATGCAAAAAACAGCTTATTTTTCAACAAAAAAAAAGCTATTTTGTAATTGAATTTAACGAAACAAACATGAATAAAAATGTAATAAAAACAAATTGTAAAAAATTTTAAAACTTTGCGAAGCCTCTTAGATTTAAATGCTTCATTATCACTGAAAAAAAGTACATTATGAAATAAACAGAATTAAATTAATTATAAATCATATGTATATATAATCGTCTCTAAATTTTATCTTAAATTAATAGAGAAAGAGATTATCTTGCACACAAATAAAAAAATTGTTTTCAATTATTTTTAAAATCTACTATAACTTTTGAGTTATGAAGCTTATAGCTTAAATTTTTCTTATACTAAATTCTTTTTAAAGCTAAAATTTGCTTTTGTATTTGCTGTTATTTTTTCTTTTATGTGTTGTTGCTTCTGTGTTAGAGAAAGTATTTTTTTTTCACGTACTGTATTTTTTACTGAAAAACATACTAAGCCTGCAACACTAATTGCATAACATTTCAACAATTTATGTAACTTAAACTATAATAGGGTATTATATATATATATATAATATACATACATATTTTCTTAATTTCACCTCTTTTTCCATAAATTTAATAAAATTCTTAAGAAATTTTTAAAGTTTTAATTAATTTTTTAATTTAATTTTACTAAAAAATTGTCTTTATAACGGTTTTGCTTTTTTTTTTTAGGTTTCAACAAGTATGAATTTCAGATTTTTGTTCTATATATCAAGGTAAGTAAACTTTTTTAAGTGCATGAAAATTGGCATGGCAGAAATTTCTTTAATTTAATGAAAATAACTTTAGAATTTCCTTCAGAAATTTACGAAAGCATCGTTCGCGAACTACTAGTAGCTCACAGAAACATTTTTAGTAGATCACGTTAACACTAACGTAATTAAAAATTATTGCAAAACTACATACTCACAGAAGAATTCTTGTACGACTGTATTCGAATCTTAACCACTACAAATTCTACAAACATCAAAAATTTTTGTTAATGATAAAAAAAAAAAGTTCCATCCTTTTTAGCAAAATTATTAAGTCTGATATGGAAAAAAAATGTTATTACATTCGTTGTTTATTACTAACTAACTATACTACAATTTATTTCTTATGTACATTTCAATTTCAGTTTCTCTTTTTGTTATATACTGTTAAATCAAAACTGATTCTGTAGTTTCTAGTACTGTAAGTTTATAGGCAATTTTCAAACGTAAGATTTATCTTTTCTAAGAAAGTGGATAGTTCTTTTGGTTAGTAGGATTTTAAAACATCGCGATAGTTAAAAAGATTTACAAATTTGGTGACCAGTGCTCTAGAGGGATTTTAATACGACCCTCCCCACCCCCCAAAAAAGAAAAATTATGGCCTAATCAAAACCTTACTTTTACGGGATCCTTTTTGATAAAAAATTACGTTATTCTAGATTAATACTGATTTCGTTAAGTACAGTATAGATTGATGTATGAGATCAAAAAGGGATGAAAATCACACTTAAGGTCGCCAATTACCCTAAAATTGTGAATTTCGCCAAAAAATTGGCAAAACTTTTTTTTATGATTTTATTTCATAAGTCATCTTATTAGCTTCATAAGAATACCAAGTTTATTATCTTCCGTTCACTAGAACAAAAACTACAAATATTTTAGTAAAAGAAGATGTCATTACTTTAAGCAAAAATAGTCATACAATTAAAACGCATTTGTTAATTATGATAATGTGTTTTAATTTAAATAACTAATGCCATACAATTTTTTTTTTTTTTTTTTTATTTCATACCATCTTATTGTCTAAAATACCATTTATTATTTGACACTAGCTGTTTTTTAAAGGAGTCTACTAAGCAAAATGTCATACATTAAAACGCCTTTTATTTGAAATGTGTTTTTTTGAAAATGCTCAAACGGGGCCAGCGATGGCTCAAAAAGTTTTGAAACATTTAACTGATGTTTTTTGCGTAACCTTCTGATTTATCAATCACTGTTTTATTACAAAATTTACAGTCCCTTATGTTCACACAATCACTGTTTTTTTTAAGCAATTACCTATAATAACTAAGATAATGTGTTCTAGTTTTTGTAAAATTTAAAATATCACTTATCCTGAAGGCCATTTAAAAAATGAATAACATAGTAACACATCAGAACTTAAAAAGTGAAAATAGGTTCACAAACTTTTGGTTCAAAATAGGTCGTGTTTATGTGATTTTTTTTTCTAAACTTTCACCAATTTTTTCCTATTTTTAGTAATAATAATTTCATTTTCTCTTCTTAATTTTAGCATATTTTTTCTTAAAATGTACTAAACAAATTTAAAAACAAGAAAAATCCCCAAGTGTCCATTTTTTTAAGAAAAAGCTGCTGCAAGTAATCGGATACTTTAATCAATGCACTTGTTTTATTTTTATTCAAAATCTACAAAGTATTATAAAAGGTTATGTCGGGGAAAAATAGTTACTGAAAATACCATTGTGTTGCATTATAGAACATTTAATATAGTTTATTTTAAAGGTATAGAGAAATACATATAAATTTTTTTCACGAAAAAGCAAAGATCTTTAAAAATTGAAGCAAAAAGCAACAAGTATAACTTACGTTCATTTATTATTATAATGATGTTTCTTTTCCAATATGGTTGCATTTTTATTTAGTTCTTATATATAAAAGTATAAAAGAATAAGTTTTCGAAGAAATGTCCTTAATGGATCTAAAATGTTCCCTATGCGGCAAAAAATAATCAATCTCCCGACTTCTTCATTAAAAAAAAGAACGATATTTTCCTTGACCAAAAGATTAACCAAACAAAAATGAAAAATAGTTGTTTGAAAAGCCTTTTAGAATGTCATCACTAACACTAAACCACTTAGAGCGAATCCAAACTTCTGTTTAAAATCCTGAAAAACTAAAAACAAAGGACCCGAAACTAGCAAGTGTGAATGATTTATGCTTTTGCTCTGTCTCTTTTTCCCCATTCGTTCGAAGAATTTTTCCGTCCGATGAAAAATTTTCCTCAACCCCCATTTTTTTTTAACTTTTATCTTTATTTCATTCTCATCGCACACACATTCCTCGTTATTTATTTATTTCTGTTTAACTCAACGTAATGTTTTGCAGTGTTTACTAATTTTGGAAATGCGTTATTTTTGCTATTTTTTTTTCTTAAAAGTTTCTTTCTACCCTGGTGAATACACTAATGGCTCTTTCTAATCAGATGACGTTACATTTGTTTAAATATTTTCTGCATAACTGATTTTTTTTCTTCGTAATCCCGTTTTCGAAGTTATTCTCTGAGGTTTCGGAACAGAATGCACGATTCTGGAATTGTAGAAGAAAAATGCGTAATTATTTCCTACGTGCGTGAGACCTTTAATGCATTTTTCTTAATTGTTGCGAAATGTTTGCGTTCATTTTTGTAATTGGAAAAGTGCTTAAAATAACGAATTCTCCAATTTGCAATTCCGTAAATTGTGTTACTCTAAAACCATGAGCATGCATTGTTCCAGTATTAACAATTAAAGAAGAAATAACGAAGGAATAACGAATATTACGTTTTTCTTGCTATTCTCATTACCAATTCTGTTTTTAGTTAATACACAATGTGTTTGGAAAAAGGAAGAAATTCTTATGTCATTCTATCATAGTGGTTATGTAATATATATATATATATATATATATATATATATATTTAGTCGGATCCAATTTACCGAACCCTATTTAACAAATTCCCCGATTTAGCGAAATTTCCCTTTTCCCAATTAAAATGAAAGTAAAAACCCCTATTTAACGAACCAAAAACTTCAAATTTCCAAATTATTTCAAAAGCTAAAAATAATTTTTTTATTTTTTAGATTATAAAAAATTGGATTTATTTCAAAAGACATGTCCTTTTTGCCCGGAGCAGAAAGACTTTTCTTGTTGACACCCCATTTCGATTGGAAAGGGTTGTGACGCGGATCTGTACGTGACCTTCAAACTAATCCTCTTGGGGAAACTTTGGGGCTAGCATTCGCGTTAATTCACAACCATCCCTTTCAAGAAGAAACCCTGATATGAAGATTAGTTTGACTATATAAAGTCAAAGTTTTGTAATTGTAGGATAGAAGGAGAGGAGAAACTGTTGTGGCCTTATGAAGGTAAGATATTTTTATAACTTGAGTTTAGAACGGAGTTTGCCGCTATACTAAATTAGTGGATTGAAAATTTGCAGTCTAAGATGGATACGGTTAAATTAAACTGATTACGTTCATTTAGAGTTGATTGCTTTTTTACATCATTACTAGGGTCTCCTCAAGTAGTTTAACTTGTGGTTGATTTGTGTGCTTGAATAGTAATAAAATAATAATTATTATGGAAGTTTCCGGTTATGTTTTGTTTCCCTTCACACCTTTAGGTAGGCAGGACGGTGAGGGAAGTCGCTCATAAGGTGCAGCTCATTAATAGACTTTAACAGTAGATGAGTCATGAGTGTAACGTATCTCAGGAGTTTTGAATAGGACAAGGAATTCCTTTCTTACCTCCTCCCACTCCTCCAACTTGGGGATTATTCAAGAGCGTTTATCATTTGCTTTTCTTTCTTGAGAGAAGTGAAATTTATTATGTGTACGATTTCGTAAAAAATTTTGCTTTTGAAAGCTTTGTTGGGGCCTATGAATAGCAATTCTGATACAGAAATTGAGAATGAACCTCCTATCAAAACTTTTAAATTTTCTAATGTTTTGCATGGATTTTTGAAAACTCTGAAAACATACCCTCTGCAGTAGGATGTAGGATGACACCTTATCTCTCTATCTTCATAAAGTAGAAAACGAATTCTCTCTCAAATGGTCAGGAATCAAAATGACTGTCAAACATCTACGAGTATAGTCGGTATCTTAAAATTTTCAATTAACTGGTATGAATAATTCGCTATTAAAATTTTTAGCTACTGAATATAAAGTGTGTAATTTCTAACTATGGATAATTTTTGTGCAGTTGCTCATATTTTGCAAAAGGGGAGTGATGAAAAATTGTACTATTTTACACCTGATAATACGAATTACTTCGAGTTAACGAACAAAATGTTCTGTCTCGATGAATGCCTTAATTCGGGGTCTGACAGCATATATATATACAATACACGTAATGTTTGAATACAATATGACTTATATGTAGTTTAAATAATATTAGATGATTCTCTAGTAAAATTTCAGAGATATTGTCAATTAACGTCGTTCTACGAAGCAACTGGAGGTCTATTGGTGATGGAGCTTATAATTTTCAACCTTAGTCCAGTGATGAGGACGACACCTGAGAGCTGGCATCCACACCTTACCAAGTGAGAACTTTGAGCCTCGACCCCCGTAGATATTGGGTCTTTGGAGGCACCAGAATTGTAGTCCATGCTTCGATAAAAATAACATCAACCATGAATACGCGATCGGAGCCACTTTTCTCTACCTTGATCACACCACTATTGAAATAATAGTTAGGATATCAAAGAAACAAAAACAAGCATTTTATTTTTAAACTAACCATTTCAAAAACTTCCATTTTTTTTTTAAAGAAAAATTGCTTTCAGTGTATTTAAAAATTGGCAGGATTCTCCCGAGTAATAATCCGTTATCGGGAAAAAAATGAGAATTCTAATTTTAAAAACTGTAGTTTGTATCTATCGTGTCTGTAAAAAAATTAAAAATTATGTGACAAAAACATGAATGAAAGGGAAAAATTAGTGGGGGAATTATAGTAAAAATATAAACAATTAAAATTCGAAATTTAACTGCAAATATTATATTTGAATTCTAAAATTGAAGTAAATTTTTTCACATTCTTTAAATTAGATAAAATTAAATAAATATGATAAAAAATTTTTAAATAATACATTAAAAAAGATTTTTGGCTGATTATTATTTGTCTACACCTTATGACTGAAGAGATTGTCTAGATAAGTTTTCAAAATATTTTCCATTTTAACTGTTAAACTTGTTTTTTTATCTGAATTACCTTATATGCGATTAGTGTATACAAAGCATTTGAAATTCAATATATATATATATATTAGTGTTTTTTAATGCATTTGTTATGACTAACATTGCATTTTAAAAGTTATACAGTATTAATAATTCAAATTGAATAAGAAAATCATTTATCACAGAAAATGATCTAAAACTTTTAAACAGAAAGGGATAATATTAAATGTAATAATGTTCAAATTGGCTAGTTTCGTCATAGAAATGTTTATCTCTGGTTGTCTTTAAACAGTGCTTCTCAAACTTTCAATATATTTGGGACCCAATTTTCATTCATAACTTTCATCACGCCCCCCTCTTAGAATAACAATGTATTAAATGCAATAATAATGAATTTTGACGGTAAAGCTACAATACAACTTTAATAACAAAACGCCCAAATTATCAAGGTAAGTATTAAGTTTTTATGTAACAATGTATATATAGCAAGCCATGGAGTCAAATTGATAATTTCTAAATGAATTATTAAATACATTGTGGAATACTGATACACTTGTAAGAGAATTATATGTGTATTTTATTTCTTTCTATGCCAAAATATATTTTGTTTTGCTTTATTTTAAAATCAATAATTATTTTTTTTAAAATCTTTTGTTTTTGACTTAGGATATGCTTGCTTCTCTCCACTTAGAGTTATCACGTCCTCCCCCCCTTTCCCTAGGGAGTGTGCTCTACAGTTTGAGATACGCTGTCCTAAACTTCCACACATTAAATACGTTATTGATTAGATTTTTTGTATGAATTAAACATTATGTTTTTTCAGAGAGAGAAAAAGATTTGTTCCGAAAAAGTAAACAAAACCTGAATCTAGCTTAGATTATTTCCTTTTGAATGCATAAATACAATATTCAGATTTTTTTTCATTATTTAGAAGAAAAAAAAATCTAACTGGAAACAAATGTCTTTATCTACCATTTCTCAGTTAACAAAACCGTCTCGTGTCATTTGGGAACGAGCAAAAACGGACCGTTGGGAAAAGCCATTTGGACACTACTAATTGCATTTTATCTCGAAGACGAGGCGAACTCATTTCCCCAGTTCTATGTCTATTGGCTCTCCAGAGCTCCATTCACTTCGCTCTCCGTCTCGGGCCAATCAAAATCACCTTTGCGACAGAGCGAAACTTTCCCTAATAAAATTTGTAAGAAATCACCTTGGTGTAGTTAAGTGGACAAATTACTTCGACTCTCAGTCTGTAGAAACAGGATGTCACCGGTTTCGTAGCTCAAGTTCAATTTAAAATTAAGATGTCGCTTCATTTAGAGCGTATAATACAATAGGATTTTTTTTCCTTCTCAACTCTTTGCTTTTGAAATGGAAACGGAGTATTTTTAGGAATTGAATTGCTAATGGCAGGAAAAAAAAGGGAAAGAAAAGGGAATTGATTTCTTTTTCTTATTCTTTCAAACACTTTAGCGTGAATGAAAACTATTTCCTTTTTACTTGAAACACAGACAATCTTTCAAGCTTTTATTTTTATCTTCTAAGAAATTGAGGTGTAACCGTAACTGTAATAACTCTATAAAACTGTTATGGAAATTTATGACGTTAGGTTTTAAGGTGATGATTATACGGAAAATTCTTGACGGACACTTTATAATTCCTCGGCTGGATGGCTTAGTTGGTTAGGCACTGGTCTTGTGCACCCAAGACAGCGGGTTTGGCCCAGACCCAAATCGGTACATTTTCAGGATACAGAAAACTAATAGCGTTCAAGTCGTATGGTTATGTGGCATGTAAAATATCTCTTGAGCCCTATTTGCCTTGGGAACTCTCTGCAAAATTAAATTCCAAGTGTAATTTCGCATTGTCCGAGCTCAGGTGCCTTCTTTTAGGGAGGAAACTGGGCATCAAAAATACAGTATGGCAATTGGGAAAAAACCTATATGGTGCCGCATTAAAAAATGATTCCAGCTCCTCTGGAATGTACCAGGTATGCAATGGTATTGAAATAAATTATTGTTTAAAAAAGCTTAAAAAACCCTTTTAGAGAAAATCGAACTAAGTTGTAACTATATTTTTGTCGCCAAATCTGGAAATGGGAAATCGTTAATCCTTATGATTCTGATCAGGACAGTGGAACAAAACTATTAAATTATTGCATTGTCATCACTGCTAGACAAGTGAGCAAAATTTCGAATTAATCTGACCTTTTAAAGTGGATTAAAACTGAGTTCTAAGATTCCGTTACGTACAAGTGAAGCTTATAAAATGGTGTTAAAAAAGAAACTCTCTTGAAAGCAAAAATGCATATTACCTATGTGAAATGCGTGTATTTGTCATTTAAGTGTGTCCTAAGACACAAATAATATCTCTTGGAATCGACAAAAAAAAAGATATTTTCTTTTCCCACTGCTCTGTCTTATCTATGGTGATTTCGCTATCAAAGTTGCAATGATTTTGAACGGGAAAAAATGTAAGGGGTAGAGGAGATGCGTTATTAATCACACACATGTGGTGTCAAACGACTGTCGCCTTGAAATCAGCCTTTTCTGTTCTCTAGATAAGTGCAATATGAATGACACATTTCAAATATTGTAGTATGTACAGTAATCAACAGTAAACTAAGAAGGCGCCTGCCTGTTTTGTGAGCAAACTACAAAAGAAAGGTTTAATTCTTTAAATTTCTTATATTTAATATAAGTATACTAAAGGTTGCAAAAGAGTTTTCTAACTAAATATCTTTATTTCATTTTTAAAAACGCATTTATTCTTATACAATGAAATCTAAAATCTACTTTAGTATAAACGGAAACATTTCTTCTCATCTTTCTTCTCTATTTCTTCAAAATAACTTAAATGCATAGTAACTCCACAGAATCGATTCAAATAAAACTAAGATGGAAATAGAAACAATGAAATAAACGCACTCATAGTCCATTTGCGATACCATAGCGAGGAATCTAAGCTCCGCGATGCGTGTTTCTCGTTCGCTTTTATTTTATAAGCTTCAATCGAACAACTCAAAATGGGAAATGCGTTTTGAAGAGAGCCACAAAATGCAAGAACTTTAAATGGGCTTTCCAAGTACCACTTGAAATATTTAGACAGTTAAGATACCACCTAGAAAAATATCAGAAGGCTCACACATGGATCGAAGAATGAAATCAAAACGAGTTTAATTACCTCTTTAAGTAGGGAAATATATGTTATTTCTTAAGATTAAATAGAACTGCATTTACATATTATTCTTGCTATTTGTGAGTTTTAGCAGATATCTTAAGATTTATTAGTGGAATATTTGGATGTACATCAATTTGAAGTATTTAATTGGCAATGAAATGTTAGATGTAAATAAATGGAAAAGGTTTTTAATTACGTTTGGGATGGAAATACTTACACGAAAAATGTTTTACACAAATACAGCTACACGACACAAAATTGAAGTATACTTTTAAGCTACATTTAGATCTCTCTGATGGAAGGCTTTATTTAACATAATGCCAAAAGGAAAATTTAAAAATTGAATACTTGTTTGCATGTTTATTTCACACAGTTTGTAATGATTTTCATATTTGTTTTGCAAAATGGAATGACTTAGGATATAGGTTGAAACTTTATTATTGGATTATTGGATCATCATTTGAAATAATAAGTTTTTCAAATAAGTAAAATTGAAACTCGAAAAGAATTTTTTACTTATTCGTTTTGTCACATTAAGTTATAAGTTGTTTATGATGTTATAAGTTTTCCAGAACTAAATTTTTAACAAAAAGGTTTTAAATTTTAAATTTGCATTATCTTAAAATTTTTATTGATAAGTTTTATTATAGATAATATTATTTAAAACCTTATTTAAGATAAAACTAACTATAATGTAAGTACTGTGCATTTCGTTAGAAAATATATGGGTTAGGTCAGTGTTTCTCAAACAGTTGGGCGCGCCTCCTACTGGGCGTGATAACTCTACGAGGGTGGTGCAAGCATATTGGAAAGTCCAAAACAAAAAATTACTCAAAAAATTATTAATTTACTGAAAGTAAACAAACAAAATACATTCTGACACAATAAAAAATAAAATAAACGTTACACTGATATAATACATTTATAAATGTATCAGTACTGTACAAAGTATTTTATAATTAGTTTAACAACACTAAGTTAAAAACAAGTTTGACAATTACCAGTGATCCCATGGGTTTATGTTAACACATCTTGATAATCGGTACGGTTTACAATTAATCCCTCAACTGCCGATTAAAAGTTACGTGATTCGCTCCCCAATGCCACTATTTTCAACGTAGACACGCTAATGTGATGTTTTTTTCGGGAAGGGGGGCAAATCCTCTCTGAAATGAGTAAATCCTTCACAAACATTGTCAAGGTCTTTTATTACATTCCAAAGCCTTCGTAATAATTTTATGGAAAGCATTGCACAGAAAAGAACGTACTTTGGAAAGACGTATATATGCGTCCAGAAAATTAATGCTTCGGCTGAACGAGACGTTTATATACGCCAGTGGCACTTAAAAATTTAAAAAAAAAAAGTCATATTCTAGCCTTAAAGAATAGTATTATTGAATTCGATGCATTGTTATTGTATGGAGGGGGGCGCGATGAAAATTATGATTGAATATTGCGTCGCGAATGTCGAAAGTTTGAGAAACATTGGGTTAGGTAAAAAATTACATCTTAAATTCTCTATATGGGAATTTATTCAAACACTTACTGCATAGAGAGATTTTTAAATGTAAATAAAATATTGAAAGGAATTCTTTTTTTTTTAAATATTTTTTGAGTAAAATGATATTTAAGTAATTAAATTACCTTGGGAGGGATATCATTTGAAAAAACATGACAAAATAATTTTCATAAGAAAGTTTTTTTTATATACATAAAAAAAGCATTATATAAAGCAATACATTTCCTAGATTCTGGATTGCCTGCTTCATTTTTGTTGTGTTTGTTCAAAAAATTTAAATTATGTCACCAGATTTAGAATATCGCAAAGCTTAAAAAAAGATTATATATTAATCACAAATACAAATAAAAATATACAGAAATAAACACATCGCAAAATTAATAAATGTCGGGGGGAAAAATACTAAAAACTTGTTTGGGCAAAAAAATCTTTTACCAAAATTCATGAAGTTTTATAATTCAATTAATAGAATAAAGATAGATATTGCAATATTTGTAATATTAATTATCTGTAGAATATTATTACTATTACAGAATAGATAAACACTGAAATGTTTGAGTACAATAGAATGAATGCAACAGTAAATTCAATAATGCTTTTAAATAATACTAATATACAGAAAAATATAGTATATTCAGCTTCTAAATATTTAAAATATTTTAGCATTAAACATGTTTATAGAAATTTCCTTTTATCAATAGAATATGCTTCAAAAACACACTAATAATAATATTTATAGGATTTTTATTGAACGAAATGAGTGCATTTAATTGAAAACAATTATAATGCGCTTTACTGAATTTTAATTATATAGCATGGATATTTCCAAAATTGAAAATTTTAATTATCAATTCAAACATGAATGTACTTATTGTTTTGCTCATTAATTATTTTTACGTACTTCTTATTAAGAGAATTTCCTACATTCATTATTTCCAAAATTCATCATATGAATTAATAAGAAAATTCACGTTGCATTTATAAATTAAAATTTCAAAGATCTTCGGAAGAAAACTTTTAAGATGCTCATTACTTCTAAATCACACATCTTTGCACTCATTCAGTCTTCGCGAAACGTGAAACTCTTCACTTCAAATCGTACCGAAGATGATTCGAAAGTCATTAAAATGGCACAATTATTCGCGAACCAAGAATTGAAAAGGAAAGAGGGAAATATTTGAACTTTAAGGATATTCCTTATACTAGCTAGGGATCTCCTTCTAAAGGGGTCTCAAAAGTAGTGACCCCTTTGAATGGGCAGCACGATGACTAATTGCTGCGCCAGCGGAAGAATAGATCATTAGTCACAGGTAATTAACAAGAATTTCCATCATTCATGTAAGACTGTCTCGAAAGTCACTTCGGATAATACATCAGCTGTGTGACTATGAATTTGACCTCAAATTTCTGAAGCGCTTAACCAGGATTCCTAACTGTAAGAACATGTGAATAGTAATGAAATATACTCCTCAGCTATTTTAAAAGTGCTTGGACTAAAAATGTTAAATTTTTTTATTTTTGTGTGTACATCGTAAACTTTAGTGGTAATGATTATACACACACTCACATGTATACATGTATTGTGGGTTTTGAACTTCTATCCGTGATATTTCATGGAGTTTCGCTCAATTTACAAACAGAAAGGGGGAAGAGTGGCTAGCCATAAAACTGGTTAAGATAACTGGGACGTAAAGGGGCTTCAAATTGTGCATTTTTCATATTTTACTTTTAAAAAATAGAAGGCACTTTGTAGCATGCATAGATGCATTATTTATGAGAATTCGATAAATAGGACGCTAGATAATTGAATTTTAAAATTGTAAGCAAATATGATGTAACTGTGTGATTCAGGTACAGATTCTTCAAATTCCGTATTGTATTTAATATATATTGTAAAAAACCAATTTTTCTATTCAAAGAATGTAATTTTTTCTGTATTATATGTTCAAATTTATTGAAAATTCTACTTTTATTGGCAAAAATTACCAAAAATTTAAGTTATTAGTTACAAAATTTTACAATAAAATTTAGTTTTTTTGAAATGTTAATTATGTCTACTTTTGCATTTATAAATCCTCAGTGTAGTTCTTAGATTACAAATCAAGTAAATATAGTACAAAGTGGATGTCTAGGATTATTCTAAATTAAATACACAGATTGTAAACTAGACATTTCGTTTTTCCTAACTGCTTATAGTTAACATTTGAATGCTCATGAATAAGTCTTACTATTAGTTTTTCTTCAAAATAAAAAAAAATATGAGTGAGAACAAAAACAGAGATTATTTTGTTATAATTTTTAAAAACAGAGTTCTATTTAAATTAAACATCAAATTGGCTTCTTAAATTCATCAAAGACTATTTTTCTTTGTGTATTTTTTTTATAACAATAAAAGTATGTGAAAGGAATTCTGTAATATTCTGTAATGATGATGTTCAAAGTGAAGTAAAAATTTTAAATTTTACAGACATAAAACTTGGGTATTTTAAATAAAGGAAGGTGTGAATCGTTGATAACACGTGTTGATGAAGTAAGGAAAGAGTAATTAAAAAGACTTCTAAATAATTTAGAATTTTAAACTTACAATTTAAAACACCGAGAAATAATGCAAAATAATCCAATTAATAATGGTATGGTTTTATATTGTATTAAAAATATTATTTTACAAATCATAGATGAAAATATCTATATTTGTAGTTTTCTCAAAATGCATTTTTCGGTGATTCCGGTACACATTTCTCAAAATCTACTTTACCTATAGTGCTAATATTTTGTATACTATAAGATCCACAAATTTTCAACTAAGTGAATGAATTTTTTTTCTAGTAAACATTCACAAATTTTAGATGTAGCGAATTTCTTTTCAAGTAAACATTCACAAATTTTAGATGTAGCACAATTTCTGCATTAAATTGAAAGGAAATTTAAACAACTAAATTTAAAAATTTAAAAAGTTTAATAAATTTATTTTCTTAAATTTTTAAAAATTTAATTTTTAAAATTTTTTATTGATTTTATAGATTGTTATGTTTGCAAAAACTCTGTTAAATTTTATAGCTATATATGCAGTGGATTTTATTCAAAGTATACCTAAAGGTGAAAGAACATGCCTTGAAAATAAAAATAAAAAGTTGTTGAATGATTTTTGCTCATACAGATTTATTTGTAATTTAAAATGGAATTTTTTTCCCGTTAATAAACAGATAATTCAACGTAATATTTTTATTTCCGTTGCTTTTAATTTAAGTAAGTGAGGACCATTTAAATTTGGTGCAAAAAAAAGTTCGTTTTTCCTTGTCACAGACGTCCCAGTAACCTTAAACCCTATTTTTATGTAAGTTTAAAAGCTCTGTCCTCAGTCAGCACTGTTTATAATTCCCCTGAACATATATACATATACATTTTTTTCAAATTTCCAAAATCTCAAATTCTTTCTACTTCTTGTATTTAAATCATTATAATTTCTCAACTAGAGTTTATTAAAAGAATTATGTATATTTTACACTTAAATATATTTATATTTTATTAATAATTAATTTCCTTATCTTTTGTATATATATTTTCTTTTGTTTTGTTTTGTATTTTCTAACTCTGTTTTTTTCTATTACTTATATCTCCTTAAGATTTAAATTCAAATTACTTTTATACATTTTATACTCATATTCAAATACAAAATAAAATGTATAAATTTTAAAGTGAAATCCTTATTATATGGAAAAATATATTTTTTAAAAACTTTTCACTGCTATTATTTTTTGAAAAGGCTCTCCGTTTTCAAGTTGCTTAGAAACTATTTTGATCGAGGGTTTAGTTCTTCAAGCTTGTTGCTTCAAATCTTAGTGTAGGTTTTTACTTCCTACGTATTTATTATGAATAAGAATTTTTTTTTTTCAAAAAGAATGTAAGATTAGTCAACCTTCTCTACTCTTTGTTTCTATTTGAGAAATTTTTAAATAAATTAGAGAAAAACATAATAAAACGAAGAATGTGAGTCGGTTTATTTCAAATTAGTATCAAATTCGGAAACTGAGTGTTTTAATGCGAATAAAATGATTCTGAAGAAAATGAATCACCATTTGCCTTATAGAAGTATAAACTAGTTGATTACAAAATTGAGAGCTTCCAACAATATGTGTTGGTGATAATAAATGTTTTTATGAAAGAAAACTGTTTTTCTTAAATATGATTTTGTTCGTGTCTCAAGTCACAAAAAGAAAATGTGGTAGTGATTTTCCAGAAAGTAGATGTGAAATTTTTTTTAGTAAATTTAGTTTTTGAGGCTTTCATATTTTTTGCTTCATTATTTGTTTTCATATTTTTGTTGAATAAAACTAGGCTTTATTTTCTACTTATTAGCTGCTTATTTACTACATATGAGCTACTTCTTTACTACTTATTAGCTAACTTACTAACTAAAAGATTTTTTTTTATTTTAAAGCAAAAGGCTAATTTTATCGTTTAATATACCGTTTTACTACTTATGAGCTACTTATTTACTACTAATTAGCTAACTTGCTAACTAAAAGCTTTTTTTATTTTAAAGCAAAAGGCTAGTTTTATCGTTTAATATACCTTTTTCCTTATAATAAAACGGTAAGGATAGATGAAATGTGTCATCGTCAAGCTTTTATGTGTATGATTTAGTTATTAAACATACTGTACAAAATTTTCCAATTGTTTAAATTTGGGAGGACCGGCTGGGTGGCGTGGTTGGTTTGTTGCTGGCCTTCTGCACCTAAGGTTGTGGGTTCTACCCCAGCCCAAGTCGGGGGACTCTCATGATGCATAAAATCGACAGAGGCCAAGTCGTATGATTATACAGCATGCAAAAGATCCACAGAGTGTCTGTTTGGCTTAGGTGCTCCCGGGCAAATTAAATCCTAGTACACGGGCTCGCATTGTCAGAGCTCAGGTGCCTCCCTCTGGGAGGAAACACAAAATTACCTGAGGCGATTGGTATCCACCTATATGGTGCCGCACTAAAAAGAGATACCAACTTTCGGGAATGTACTGGGTCTGTAATGGTAAAACACCAATCCACAGCCCATTCGAAATTAATTTTTGGAGATGGGAGAGCAAATTTCGTTATTTCGGATTTTATTACCTTCAAAATAGTTTATTATCTTTTGAATCCCTTATTTTTAAATTTTTATACTGGAATTTTCTTCTGATGATTGCTTGTGCAAGTTTTTATTTAATTAAATAAGTTGGTAAGTTAATAGGTAACTAAGAAGCCACGGAGAAGAGGGAACACTAAACTTGAAGCCAGCTAAAATGTATTTTCTTTATATGTCTAGATGTGCTATTTTGTATGTGCTATCAAAAATTTATGCTCGTTTTGGATATCGTTGACGATAAACTTTGATACTGTTTTTGGAAACAAATGCAAATTCTCAGTTTTAGCAACTCTTCAACAATACTATTACACATTTAACAACTAAACTAAAATATTAGATAGTAATTTAACTCATTGAAATGTATATACATTCTGAAATTTTTGCTTAGATTTCACAAATAAATGTTTTCCTACTGTAGTTCTAAAAGAATTGTTCCCCCCAAAATTAAAGAATTTGACTTTTCTTTATATATATATATATACAAACAAGTATAATTTTAAAGCTATATTTGTACACATTTTGCAATTTTCTAAATTGACTTTTAGCATGAGACTTATTTCTTATGCATGTATTAGTTGAATGTAAATAATGCTTAAAAGCTTCCTTCTCTTAAAATAAATTTATTTTCTTATCTCATTGACTTTTTTATTATTTCCTGTAAAGTAATTTTAAGTCCAACACAGTGTCATTAATTTTAAGTAATATGGCACTCCAACTGTTTTTAAATAAAGTTAAAAAAATATTTTTTTTTTTTTGTAAGTTGAAATTTGTGCACCTAATTAAAAAATCAAAACATTAAAAAGCGAAAACAAATGATTGCAACGAATTAATGCAAATGGAGAAACCGAAGTAATTTTTCACCATTTTTTAAAATAACTTCTTAAAACTCTGTCGCTACTTCTTCCTTAGCAGTCTTTATGTCTTCTTAAAAAGAAAAAAAAATTCCATTCCTACGAATTTGAAATGCGAATCCAAAAGCAAATTAAAATGAGAAAAGGATACGAAAGCGATGAATATTTACATTTTAGCTTATTTCGAAATCAAGTACCTCGCTTGTTTACGAATCTTTTCAAAGAAACCCCCCTTCTCCTCCTACGCTTTTAAAATAAAGAATAAATTTCAAAAAATCACATTACTTACAACCAGGAGCAGCATTAGGAGGAAATAAACTGTTCTGCTACTTCACAAAAGCTCTCAAATAAAACATCGAAATTAAAATTCAGTCATTGTTTATAGTGCAATAAAGAAAAAGGGGAAAAGAGCGAAAAAGAAAAAAAAAATGGAATCGACTTAAAATTCTGGAACGTTCCTTCCCTTGAAACATGCTTTTCGACGCCTTTGGAATTTCAGATTGAACTTTATTTCATTTTCCGTAATCATTCGGTGCTACTCTTTAAATGAATTTGGTCTTCTGGTTCGAGATTAAACTTAAAGGAAACATGAATTGAGGTGGTATAAAATATTGATGAAAAGCATAAATAAAGTAAAAGAAATAAACGCGTAAATAATGAGAATGAAAAGAAAGGAAGAAAAAATAAAATTGAAGAGCAGCTGATTTTCTCAGTGTTGCCACACGCGGTAAACTTTATTTTCTGGAAAAAGTGAACGAAATATGCTATTATTATGAATTTTGTATGTTCCGCTTTGTTATGCTTTTGCGTTTTGTTTTATTACGTCAGATCGGGAGGTGGAGTAGGTTTGCACATTTTTTTATCACACCTCGTTTAGGGAAGACTGGGAGTTGGCTCAGGGATATCACCTGAATAAATAATTCGACGCAATGTGGCTTTTCCGTCAAGTTTAAAAATTCATATTTATGGGAGGGAAACACTTCATAACGCTTGGGGAGCTGGGTTTTTCTCTTTTTTTTCTTTGGTTTGGAGTGGGTAGATTTGTTCTGAAACGGAAGCTCTGGAGATGTAATATTTTGGACTGAATTCATATAATTGAATCTTTCTTGTCTTTTATTTCTTATTTACTGCATTTGGGGGAAAGACTGCATTTTTATTTTTGTATTTACTCATAAAATTAGATAATGAGCGGTGTTTATCATCATTTCTAGACTTATATTTGTAATTCAGAAACTAAAAATTCATAGTTTCATAACTAAATAAATTAAGCATCTTAGATAAATCTATTGATTTACATTTACAGATGTAAACAACAAACATGTTTGAAATATTTTTTTTTAAAAATGATGTAATTAATCTTCTATTCACTGTCTCAATTCTATATTAAGTACAAATTTAGAATTCAAAAATTAGATTTTTAATAAATTGAAACAAAATATGTAAATTGCAAAAAGTTTTCATTAGAAGTTTTAGCATTTTGTAAAGTAATTTGTTCTAAGACCAAAGGTTTCATTTAATAGTACGTTATGATGGAAATTTAATTTAAACTCTGAAGCAGTTTTGTGAATTCAAATATAAAATAAAAATTACTTCCATAAAGATCCTATATTACTAATTTTTCCTACTTTTGTAAAATTAAAACCTGGATATGTACGAGATACATGTATTTTTGTCATCCTTTTTTTTCTTTCAAGAAGTATCGAAAAGAAAATTGCTTTTGTAACCTTTCAATTTGTATTGTCAATTTAATAATCATTTATAGTATTCTGCTGGGTCTAAACATCAAATTGTACGTTTTTATAAGAATTTACTACTTATTCTTACTTGTACTAAATCAATTTAAAATTAAATTTTTCAAAATCTGAACAAAATAACTGGGAAATATCATGGTCTTCAAAAATTGACGTTTAAAATTTATTTTTATTCATTAAAAATTGTCATGTAGATGTAAAAAGTTTAAGCGAAAAGTTACTTTTTAAAGAACACTTTTTAAAATAGATTTTTTCCCCACTTTTACAATTCCACACAAAAATACTACATATATTTTTTTCAAATAATTATCATTTCATTGTCAACAAATTTTGCTTCTTCAACCATATTTACTTAAGTGATATTGTACAACTTTTATTCCAATATATCAAATTTCCAATTTTCCGATTTGATTTCATAAGTTTGAGTAATTTTAAAGAATCGTAAATTTTTTTTCTTTCTTTCTAATGGGACTGCTGGTTGGTAACTTACCATCGCAGACCTAGTACATTTCCCGGGAGCTGATATCACTTTATAGTGTGGTACCATATAGGGTGGATATCAATTGTCTCAATGTTAATTTTTCGCTCAGTTCCCCAGAGGAAGATATTCGAGCTCTGACTATGTAAAACTGAATCAGGGATTAAATTTTGCGGAGAGCATCCAAGCCAAACACGCACTCAAAAGATCTTTAGTATGCCGCATGTCATACTGTGATCCATCAATGTTGGGGGTTAGAATAAAAATCAGTCATAATAAGAACGAATCTATTTTATTATTCTATCAAATAATTCTAACAACCTAGAGTTGGAAATGCACCTTCAATTAAGTATAGGAGCAAAAGCGTGGTAGATGAGATATTCAGTATTTAGTTATGATTCACAAATAACTTACTCTTAGAACGTTTTGGTAATATACGTTCTGAATTATCGTAATTCCGTTCTCAGCAATTTGACTTCTATTCGATATTAATCTATTCCAACTTGTAATGCCTGTAGGTTCCTGCTTCCCTCTTAAACTCCTTGTCTACCCTCAGACCCAGCTAGGTGTGTGGGAGAAACTGAATAATCAGCAGACATGATTCACACTAATTATTTTATTGACACCAAAATATCAAACAGACACAATAGCAATCTAATTAAGATAACAGATCAGATAGTAGAGCGTGGAGGTGAGACTCAATAGCCTGGGGATAAGATAATAATACGGATCCTCAACTGATTCCACGATAGCTTAAACACGCTCAATATATAAACTACGTCGCATACTAATAAACTAACTTCTATTTAAATAAGGATCACGATACCTGTACTTTTGTGAAGTCAAGTCCTACACTTGAATTTTGAAAGTGATCCTTATCTGGATTTAATCACCGTCGATTGATCCACTCTCGGTAATCTTCCATTGATAAACTCCAAATGCACTTAATCATTTCACGATCCTTCACTCTCCAACTAACCAGCTAACTCGCCAACTAACTTCTCAAATTCGGAATGCAGAATTTATATAATATACTTAATTTGCATAATCACGCTTTCCTTATTCAGTGAAAGTTGATTGATACTATTGTTTCCCCAGAAGAATCCCCAAGGGGTCAGTAGAGTCGCGTATAGATCCGTCACAAAGTTACTGAATAAATCTTCAATTAACAACTTTTAATTATTCAAAAATCAATCGTCGAGAACCTCTCAACTAGCTCGCAGCTACTTTCAGCTAATCGCTAACTTCTAACTCCTAACCACTAACTCTACGTATTTAAAAGTTAAGGGTTAAATATCATACTTGATTTACATAAACCGTGTCTTCTTCTTCGGGAGAAAGTTTTCAATCAAACAATATTTAAAAGAAATGCTTTTTCCCAAGAGGATTAGTAGGAGGCTCGCGGATAGACCTTTTACAATACGACATGGGAAATGTTCATATTTTGCATTATGAAAATTCACCGACTTGGGCCGGGTTCGAGCCCGCAAACTTGGGCGTGCAAGGACAGCGCCAAAACAATTACGCCACCCAGTTATGAAATATAAGTGTCTCGAAATTATAATTACTCTGTCTGAACTTCCGTGCTATATTTTAAAATCCAGACGATCCTTGCGTTTTTGCAACACATTTTCAGTCCGAATTCACTGTGTCTGTTGTGAGTATTCAAATCTTTAGAAACTATTCAATAACTATATTTGCACTAGGTACTTTTAAGACAAACATGGAACAATTGCTTTAAAGTTTCTGAAACATTTAATGTATTAAAATATTTTACTAACGAAATATATGTGACCCCTTTGTAGAAAGATATTCAAATTATCACGTTTTGAAAAAGTCTTTCAAATATATCTAGAAAATTAATTGATTTGCGTAACTCATATGCTAATTACTGTAAAATCCAGGATATATCGCACACTTTTAACACCAAAAATAAGATCGAAATTTACGAGTGCGCGTTATACGCCGGATGCAAAAATGACAACTTTAAAAGTAAAAATAAGAGATGAGCATAAAGAAAATCAGACTTCTATATAGATCGAAATACTGTTTACTTAAAAGCTATGACTTACTTTATGAACTTTAAGAGTTGTAATTCAAGGAGTATACTATATTTCAAAAGCTTGGGATAATACCCGAATAAATGACTTAAAAACATTACAACATTTCGTACGTACATCTCAGGTTTCTTCGTAAAAAAAGGGAGGCGCGTTAAACAGCGAATATACATCATAATTTAAAAATGAAACTTGAAAATATAGGTGCGCATTATACGCCAGATTTTATGGTATTTAATTTAGTATTAACTGTGAAACTGGGATCACGAAATGTACCTCAATTTTTAGTTTTTAGATTGTCATCTCTATTTTTATATAAATTAGTGAAACCTTTTGCTTACGATATAGTTACAGAACTAAAAGTAGTAAAGTATGTCAATAATTAAGTTTAATACATGAAAGTTAAATCAAATGTTTTAATGGTAAATGGTCAGAAATTTACAGTCCCTGTTTTGAAATTCCAGAAAATAAATCTTCAGTAAAATGTCATCAAAATGTTGATGATTAAATTATATTATTCGATATAAAATGTATTTTTTTATTTGGAACAGGATTACTTTGTTTCACCACTTCTTTTAAACCATTATTAATATTTTTACTTCTTAGCTTATAAATATGTTGAAGTGACTATTACTTTTGGAAACGTATTTAAAAAAAAACGTATATACACGATTTATTTTTTTACTATTTAATGTCCTTTGAATTACAACACACATGTAAAATTATTTTATTAGGAAGGAATTACTTAAATTCAATTTATTTGGAAACAAGATATGAATCATTGGCATGGCCAAGTAATTTTAGCGCGTTTTTCGCATGTTGTATTAGCGGCCGCGGTGGCCGAGTGGTCTAGGCATCGGATTATGGCTAGCGTGTCATGAGTTCGATCCTAGTACCACTAAAGACCCGCCGTGTACGGGAGCGATGCACGTTAAATCTGTCGAGAGCTCAATCGTCCTCCCGTTGGTGGGGTAGTTAGGAGAGGGGGTGCCAGCTCAGGTGTTGTCCGCGTCGCTTGACCATGGTCCAAAATTACGCGGATAGTCGCCAAAAGCTCTCGTGTTGCTAATAAGTGCGACGTTAATATTCACTCACTCAACACATGTTGTATTTTACAATAATGCAAATAATGAACTCTTTACTAACAGAAAGTAGTATATATATACTGTACCACTCCTTCTAATGTACTACTATTGAGCTGAAAAGAAATAATGACACAAGTCTGTATCAACACTATAAAAAAGCAAACAAACAAAAATTTCACAAACTATGGGAAAATTTAAATATGATTCGGCTCATCTAGGGCACAAATGCGACCCAATGCAGAAAACCCGAGGTCAATTGGTTGCTTATTGGCTGAGAAAAAGGTACGACAAAATATGGAACGAAGACGAAATTTGCGTCCTTATAGCGCTTTTGTTCCACTACGTGAAAAACGCGCTAAAAATGAAAAAAAAAGGACATATTTTTAAAACATTTTTCTTTTGTGAAAGATACTTCGATAAATATACTAATAATGTTTTGTCTATATATAGCTAGAACTTCTTTAACAGGCTGAATCAAGACTTTTGAAAAATTCACATTATTTTCGCAGTTACCATCAATTGAACTAATAGCGGGTGATTTTGTTTAAAATTTCTATACTCTCTGATGTAATAAAATATGAATAAGTTTACTTCTCTAAATCACGTATTTCAAAACTTTTAGTTCTACCCCGATACAGAAGTCCATATTTATATAGGCAAAATATTATTAATATAAAACCACTTTCCACACAAGGAAATGTTTTGAAAATATCTCATTCTTTCTTCATTTCTTACCATAAAATGCCTTTAAATAATTCATTTCTTATAATAATAATAATAATACAGTTAAAACAATTTTTAATACATATTTTAATTCAAATTCCACTAAATATCAAAACATATCCATTTATACACTCCGAACATACTCAGATACCTCAGCAGGTACGACTAAGATGAGAAAAAATATTAGGAGTACAAAAGAGAATATAAAAATAAAGTATTCTATTTGAATTCTACACGCACAACTCATTCTCCTACCTATATCACGTACTTTCCTTCTTTCAGAACATAAACAATGAGATTACAAGTTAATCAAGTGAGTAAAAGGCGTATTTGCCATTTTTTTTCTGCTTATGCGTCAAAATGTCAGCTTCCCGGCTTAGCTAACGAGTTCCCATGAAAAACCATTCATTAGGTGCAAGTAATCAACGTTTCGTTAACTTTAATGCCGCATGCGGTTTAATAATTATTAGCGCATTACGAGGTTTGCAATGTTATTTTCTTTCTTTATGCAATCCTTTTAAATGGTGGTTACTAATTTAGATTATTAAAACAATTGGTATGATAAATCTTTTTATGCATATTGTATGGAAATTATAATACTAATGAATGTTTGAATATGTTTTATTCTTAAAATCCTTTAAAAAATGGTCAGCACTCATGCAAAGAGATTCTTGTTTATGCGTCTTTCTGGTGGATTTCGCAACATAGAGTTGTGTATTGCTTATAAGGTTTTAGATTGTTGAATAATTATACAATAAAAGTATATGCCGTATTTTCCGGCGTTTAACGCGCAACTTTAACTTTAAATAAGATATAAATTTATAGATGCACGTTGTAAGCCAGCTATAAAAATGACAGATTTAAAAATAAAGAGATCAGCATTAAAAAATTAGATTTGTATATAAGTGTAAATACTATTTACTTAAAAGAAATTCTATAACTTACGTACTTTCATTATTGGATGAAATGAAATGTTCGTGATAATCGTTTCCCGTTACAACTTCAGATATATCATCGAAATCTGTGTATTCTTTACCTTCACTGTTACTCTGATGCATAAGAAATAATCTTTCATTCCATCTAGTTTATTACAAATGCGACATTTTTTAAATGAATTTTGAATTATGTCTGGTTTTATTTCATTCCATGCTTTTATTATCAATTAAAACACTATTTCTAGATTGGCATAACGCATTCTATCGCTTTTTTGTAAATTTTTTCCCTCCTTTCAATATCCACATACTTTCTAACACGTCTTTTCTTGCTCTAGGGCTTTTAGTTCTAGAAGAATACCGTTGTTCACAAAAACTTAATTTAATCCTTCGAATAAAGGATTTCAAATGTTAAGAGCACTGCATCTCTGTACACTTCTTCGTATTCTTTCTTCGTATACAAAAGGGGGCGCATTATTCAGCGAATGTATCTAAAAGTTTTTTAAAAAATCAAATTTTAAATTTTAGGTGTGTGTTATACCCCGGTGCTCATAATACGCCGGGATATACAATATAACTTCTCTTTTAATAGATTTGGAAATTTTAAGTTCGGTCCTTTTGGATTAAAACTGTGTGACTTAAAAACCCTTTTGCTAATTTAGTAAACTGTTGTCAAAATTCGCTTGGTTTTTCTATAGCCCTCTATATTCAAATATAAAAAAATATCAATTGGCTGATGTTAATTCAATTCGCCAATAAAATTTGTGTTGTTCTAAAGTTATATGCATCAGTAATAACCACAAAAATAATTTAAAAATCTCATAAATGCGATTTCTGTTATTATTTGCTCAAAGATTTATTAACTTAATTATACAATCCTATGCAGCCTCTAGTGATTGCAAATGACCAATAAAAGGCCGGTCATTTATATTAGAAATAATGTAAAACCAATATTTTTACAAAATAACGTATTTATGAATTCTTTTTAGATTTGCAAAAGCACCCTGTTATTTAAAAAGATACATTACAAATTTTCTAAGTCATACTAAAGTGTTTAATACCGTAATAAGGAAACAAATGAAAATTAATTAGATAGCAAAAAGTATAGAAGATAACGGTATTCATAAGGCTTGACTGAAATATGTAGTCACTTCCATATTAAAAATTTGTCTTTACATTTGAACACAATCTAGGCATTATTTAATAAGAATATGCCTAGATAAGTCTGAAATATCTAAAAGGGCGTGAGATTCTTGATATTGCAACGATTCTGAAAAATGTTTACAATTTGCTTAATCCTAATTTACAAATAAATAACAATAGCGTAGGAAGCCTCTAGTGGTTATGATCAAGATATCGTGGCTAGCGTGTCATAAATCAAAGCCCTTGTATCACTGAAGATCAGCCGTGTAAAGAGGCATATTAAATGTATGGATTATATTAAATGTATATATTAAATGTATCCTTGCTATTTGACCGACGTTCAAAAATTACTAGAACCGTTGCTGATAGCCCCCCCCCCCCTGTTACATTACTGTGCAATGTTAATATACCCTCTCAAACGTGCTACCGAAAGCTTAAATATAATAATGTAGTACAGTTTTAATATTACAGATTTCGATTGATATCGAGTGACTTTTTAAGAATTAAAAAAAGAAAGACTAGAAAAGAGGAAAAATGTGTGTTTTATTTTTTTTCCTTCCCTTTTTTGTGAATGCTACATATTATTTTATCTGCAATTAAATACTACAATTTCAAACATATTAGTAGGGTTTTTTTTAAAATTTATTTTGACCAAAATAAACTGTTTATATACACTTAATGGCCAGAGTAGTTTGCGCATTGAAGTATTTTGTAGCTTTTGTTAAATAAAATTATCTTTTACAAAAGCGTGTGTGTATTCAAAAGTTTATTATATAAATTTCAGAAAATGTAAAGTTTATGCGTTCCCTTAACATCCAGAACATGTGGAATTTTAGACTGTAGACAATACATCTAACAACAAAAACCCTTGCTTTATGGAACATTAAGCTATCCAAATGTGTACCCCACATTCTAAATGTTTCTCAAACCATCCTTGTATTTAAATAGAAAAAGGAACATATCCCCACCGCAGAAAATTTAATGCATTTTTAAGATTGCAAAAGAGAGAAAGAGGGAGCTTTCTTTAACTCCTACCCCCTAAAAAAACCCCATCATTTCCTTCTTCTCCCCTTCTCTTAAAAAAGTGGAAGTAAGGCATAGGAATCATGACACGAAAAGTGTCAGAGAAAATCATTGCAAGGAAAAGTAAAGAAAACCCAGCATGCAACCTTTTTATTGTACTGCAACTGGGTTCATAATTGAGAAGGGCAAGAGACAGGATTGGGACATCCTCCACCCTCCTCCTTCGAAGCATGATTCAATAAGTCGCTTTCGTCTCAGTTACAGTTGTGTGTCTTCATTAGAAAAAAAAAACTTCCCCCTCCCACAAAATTTTTATTTATTTACTTACTTTTTCCTAGGTAGAGGGGTTTCCTCTTCAAAAACACCCTTTTTTTTATTTCTTCGCTTTCTTCATTTTCTTCTGTGCCGGCGAGAGAAGGCAAAGGACGGGGACGTTTTGTCTGCTTCAGGGGACCCAGGAGGAGGGTGCATAATTTGGAAGAGATGTTTGAAGAAGGTATATATTAAATCGCCTTCCTTTGGTCAAGTTGTTCCTTATACTGGCTTGAATCACAATGTCAATAAGTAACTGAGAAGTAATGGAAGAGAACAGAATAATTGATTTATAAGACACCTCTAGTTCTGCAAGGAAATGCTTAGGAATATGTATTTTCTAAAATTTGTAACCCCTTTTTCATTTGAACAGATGCCTTCTTTCAAATTCCTGACGCCGTCATTCAATCTTCTGACTGGACAGAGTCTAAAAGATTTAAATTCTTCACAATGTCTTGCACATGCATTTCTGTGAGCTCATCAGTTGTCATTTCCTGATTGTGGGAATCCAGCACAGTTCTTGAGCGCCATCACTATACACTTCAAAATTTATTTTCCTGACAATATTAGCCACTTCTTTCATCAAATTACTAATTTAATTCCGGAGAATCATGTTTAATTTATTCCCCTTAATTAGCTGGAATTCAGAATTAATTATAGAAAACAAAGTGCTTCTCTACACAGCCGTTATGCGTCCCATCATAGTCTAGACTTGTCCTGTGTAGAGATACGCCGCTAAGACTAATATTGATATTTTAGATACTCTTCAAAATTTTACCATCCGGATGATCATAAAAGCTACTCGCTATATAAGAAATGACGACATCCAGAAAGCCGTTAAAATTAATAGCTTTAAATCTCACATTCAAAAAATTTCTAGAAATTTCTTCAATTCTCTCCCCTTTACAAACAACACAAATATGTTAAATCATCACGACTATAATCCAAATTCTACAACTAAAAGACCGAGAATACTTCTCGACTCTTATATAATCCACCTTAATTTTTATTCTTTCAGTGCAATATTGTTTGTTGCACATTTAATTTGCTAAATTTTAAACTTTAATTTTTTGTATCTCTATCTCTCACTACTGGGCAAGCCCCTCTTCCATTTTCTTATACCACTTTTGCTAGACTTTCGAGCAGCCAATGAGAGTCAATCATCTCACACACCAAGAGCCAATCACGGAGGGACCACTCAGCTCTCTCCCGTGTACCTAAAAACTCCAAGACCGGCGGTACTTTTCCGTACCTTTGGCCCAGCCAATTAGAAACGTCCATCTCTTAAGCATGAAAATGAAAACAATCGCTCCGCATCTATATATTGGATGGATGGCCTCTAGCGGCCCATATGCCGAATAACAGCACCCTAAATTACCAATTTCATCAGGCTCTGGCCTTATTCAGCCTGACTTTCAAAGATTAAAATAGTAAAATAAAAAATAAAAGGACGAATTCGACCAGATTTGAAAATAGCGTAACTCCAAATTCGATTTCGGGATAGCGTAAATCGAGTTATTACTGTAGCAATAACATGTTGATCTCCTTTTTTTAAGTCCAGATATATTCTTCTAAGGAGGTTTTTAAGGGGTTCTCCGAAAGCACCTTATAGTTCTAAAGGTTCAGTGAGTCGACAAAGTTTGATGACTGCTGAATTACCATAATATTGAACACTTGTTTTAATCAAACTTTCGACCCAATTTTCTATCATAATTTTCATCGCCCCCCTCCATACAATAACATAGTATTCAATGCAATAATAATGTAATTTGATACTAAAGCTACAATACAGCTTTAATTATAAACCGTGTAGTAACAGGTGTTGATGGATGAAGGAAGGAAAATGAACTTGGGTATGGTATTCCTCTTTCAACGAGAACTCTTTGGAAGTAGTGTATTTAGTTCTATTTGTCAGAGAAATAATTTATGTCTATATTTTTAAGTTCCGATTAAAAGTCTTTTATCCTGTTGTATCTGGCTATGAAAGAATCTGATGATGGATTTAATGAGTTGCCTTAGAACAATAAAACCAGCTAGGGAAATAATATAGTAACGTATTGAGTGGAATAAAGATGTGTTGTTACTTAACCTTCTGAAATGAATGTAGACTTATCTCATTCATAATATATTTAATCATGGTGTAATAATTAACACCAAAATCGCACGAATTATCAAGATAAATATTAAATTTTGAATATAAGTTTTGTATATGACAATCCCATGGGAGTCAGTGTTAATTATTAAACTTGCTCTCTTCGTTTACTATTGATAAATTTATTATCAAATACATTGTACAGCATAGTGCAAATGCGTATTTTCTTATTTATTATGTCAGAATGTATTTTGTTATGCTTATTCTCAGTAAATTAATAATTCTTTAAAGTAATCTTTTATTTTTGATTTTTCGATACACTCGCGCCCCCTTGTAGGGTTATCACGCCTTCCTAGGGGGGGCGTGAAGAGTTGAGAAACGTTGTCTTAACCCCATACGAATTTCAAAATGAAATTTGAGATAAGCAGCTTGATCAATTTTTTCCCCTTTATTTTATTCTTTCTTGTAAGTTTTAGTAATAAATTCATTCTACGAAATGTCTCAAATCAAATTTGCATGAAATAATACTAAGCAAACCAAACATATGCATATCATCCTCTAAATCATTAAGAGCCCATAACGGGAAAACTAACTACAAATTACTCTATTTTAACATTCAACAGACATCTCACCACACATGCTAACCAAATATAAGCACCCTATATATTAAATGAAATAGTAAAAGCACTAATAACTCCCATTAATCTTCAGTAATATCCATAAAAAAAAGTACATTACCCTTTTATAAAGTTTCTCCAACTACGAACAAAGAAAACATGATTCCCAAACGTCATCTAGAATCTTTACCAAATTAAAACTATTTTTACTTATCACTGGTTTTCCCCAGGCGATGTTCTTCTTCATGTCCTTAATCCATATTCATCAACCTGGGACATTAGTGTAATATACCCTGATCGTTAGTTGAACTTGAAGTGGGTGGTAGGCTTGGAATAAATCAAGTTAGGTTATTAAGCGTCATTAAGGGCAATTACTGATGCTTAAGTTACTTATTAATATCTGCATAATAAAAGTTTCTCTAATCGTCCCATACGATGGAAGATGGGGTTGAGAGTGTGGTTCAAAGTACTATAAGGATATGGTGAGGATGGCATTATCTATCCTAATTGGATAAGATTACGTTTAAGGTAGATGCAATTAGAAATTAATTTGCAATTATTTTTTGTTCTTTATTTTCCTACCTATTTTTTTTTTTTAAATTTTGGTCTTTCATTCTGTTATACTATTAGTAATTAAGCTATTTTTACAAGGTATCTCAGTCTATTTTTGTTCAAAACTATTAGTATGTTTCTGTTGCTGATTTAGTTTTGCTGCTAATATTATTTAACTATTATTCCCATTTAATTTTAAATAGAAAGTACACCCAACTGGTTTTTTTTCTTGCCGTATATACGTTCCTTAGTAAACCGTGTATATAATAGTGTAAAAAAAAAATACATGTGACGTATGGTAAATTTGGGGTTATGTTCCACAACCTTCAAAAATCGTGTAAGATGAAAAAAACTCTAAGTATTTTCCCAAAAACTGAGCAAAAAAAGTAATAATGAAATCCATGTAACATATTTATAAAACAAAGTCATTCATTTTTATTACAAAAATTTTAAAATTAGTGTAAAGTGAAAATTTATTCTGTAAGTGCATACAACATATGAAAATCCAAATTGAAATTAAGAATAAAACTACTAACTAACAATTGTTCATCTAATGGCGTAACGTACACCCCTGCAACCTCTCCCCCCCAATTGCGGGGGGCAGGATTCTAGGAGGCCCAAGACCTGACTTAGCAGGGGTGAGGTTCTAATATTCTCCCTTATGCCACTGTGTTCATCATTACTTCATAACAAGTGTTCACGCTTATTGCGAACTGGTTCAATAATACTATCATCACAGTTAATGTGTCAAATATGTCTAGCACTACTGTAGGCTTTGATAATGAATAGTTTTATATTTCAAAATCGTGTAAAAAATTCGTTCTAAAACAAAAAAAATTGTGTAAAATAGTGTATTCGTGAAACGTGTTATTTCCAAATCGTGTAAAAAAAGACCTTACAAAAAGGGGTACATTCTGCAATCCTATAGTGAAAGCTTTACTATTTTTACCCCTTACATATATTTTACAAGAGAGTGGTGTTTAAATAAGCATCATCTATTGATAGATGTTGTCTCTCTTTTCCGGGGGCCATAGTAGCTTAATAATAATAATCACGAACTCGTGGCAGAGGTGTCATGAGTTCGAGCTTAGTACCACTAAGGACTCGGAGAGCAGAGGAGCTGATGCAAATTAAAATTGCTAAGACTCGTTGACGTCGTGTGGATGTTTGGAGAGTGTGAGACCAGCTCAGGTGTTGTCCTCTTCACTTAAAATTACAAGGTCCGTTGCCGGTGGCCCGGACTGGCCAAGAAGATAAGTTTGTAGAACCCTTTCGGGTGAGCTTGGTTCCCTTAAGCATTCTGCAAACCAATAGTCTTCAAGTTGCTTTATAGTACGAGGTGAATAACTCGATCGATCGATCCATGCTGTTTCTTTGTTTTCGAGGGTCCGTGGTAGACTAGTGGTAATGGTTGTGAACTCGTGGACGGAGTTTCATCATTTCGAGCTTAGTACCAAAGAAGACCCGTCGTGTAAAGGGGCAGCTGCAGGTTAAATTTGTCAAGATTCAAATTTCTCCAGTGGAATTTCGAAGAGAGGGTGACACATTTCCGGTTTCATCCTCGTCACTTGACCATGGTTTGAAATTACGAGGCCGGTAGCCAATGTCTTTCGCGTTGTTGTACAATGCGACGTTAATTTACTCAGTCTCTGTTTCCTGGTCTAGAAGGGCTTATACACGTAAAAATCTACCCAGGTTCAAATTCCTTACGATGGCTTGGTGCGAAATTTTGGGGAGTGGAGTACCAGCTAATGTGTCCTCGTTATTTGACAAGGATTTTAAATCATAGACATCAATATCGCGTGCGTTTAGTGGCCGTGGTAGCCTAGTGGTCAAGGTAACGGACTCGTGGCCGCCGTGTCATTAATTTGAACCTTGTACCGCTGAAGAGTCGCAGTGAAGAGAAGGTCGATGTACGTTAAATATGTCGAGGCTCAATCGTTCTCCCGTTGGTGTGGTGAAAAAGTTTGGAGAGTAGGACAGGTGTTGCCCTCGTCCTTTGACCGTGGTTCAAATTTGCGAGGTCTGTTGCCAAAACCCCTCGAGTAGATGAACAGGGCGAAGTTAATATTCACTCACTCAATCCCGTGCATTTTTTTCTCAGTGTGATGTGAAAAAGCAGCCGATCAACTTTGATAATTTTCAACACTTCCTACGATTTTGAGTCGAGTAAAAGGAAAATTATTTATTTATTTTTTTTAAATTTATTCTAAATCACAAAATTGGTTACACACAGAATTGAATGTATTATATTTTAATTTACCAATATTTTTTTTTAAAATGTGTTTTTTAATTTATTTTTTATAGAATTTAAAGCTTATATGTATGAAAAAAACATTCATTTAAATATTCATTAAGAAACGAAATTCTTTTAAGATTACACAGTGAACTTTTTTTTCAATTCCGAAGTTATCCTTCATCCATAAAGACTTAAAGTTTTTTAAAAAACCTTCCAGAAAACGAACGCGCTTAAGACGTAACGGGGTGCACCTAGCCCATTTACTTCAGTTCCGTTAACATTCCCGATGTCCAGTTGGGCACATCCATCTGGGATGAGCTCACTAATAACATAACTCACTTTTGCCTCAATCCGATTGCTGCCATTTTTGAAGGATTTCACCGAGGGGGAGAGGGCACATGAGAGGTTGAGGACAGTAATCCCTGGTAATGATGTACTGGAGTCGTCCTAGGGGGTGGTGAAGTGGGACATAACAAGAGGCAGAGCGTGAGGAAGGACACGGTGATGAAGGACTAAAAAAGGATAAGAACTGAGCGGAGTCGGGAAGGATGGTGAGTGTGTTGAGGAGTGAGTGGTCTTTGGGTTTTATTTAAGGGAATCTCTAGAGTAGTTTAAAAGGGAAAAAAATAACCAGTCTTTTTATTGGTTAAGGATACGTCAATTTAAAATGAACAGGTAGTTTCTTTGATTGCATGAATATTATTTTATGACTACCTTAGGAACTGTGATTTCCAGAAACCATATAAATGAGCAATATTTTTGTTATTTTGTGTCAATTGATTTATAATATACATAAGAAGTTGTTTTAAGATTGTTATATTAATAAAAATCATTTATATAAATGTAAATATTTGGCAAAAAAAGGGAGGGAAAAAAACGACATATTTCCAAAAACATTCTCTATTAACAATGCTTCTATAATAATGATATTTTGCCTATACATAATTAAGAATTTCTACAAATTCATTACTAGTTTTTTTTTATCAACTTCAATTATTTTCAAAAATATTGCAATTGAAATAATAATCAGTGTTCTTTTTTATTTTATTTTATTTATTTATTTTTTTGTTAAAATTTTTCCACTATGATAAAATAAAATATGAATGAATCAACTTCTAAATTTTGCTTTCAAAACTCCTTCCTAGTCCAGGCTCAATAAATAAGTCTTAGCTATATACATAAGCAAAATATTATTATAGGAGTATTTTTTTTTCAATGAAAGGAGAATGTTTAGAAAGTATATCATTCTCTCTTCATTTTTGACCAAAATATCGCATTTAATTTTTTTTTTTGTAATAATATTTTTAAAATAACTTTATATGTATACCAGAATTCAGGGGATACTAAATTTAAAATAAATATTCATTCATACGCTGTTTACGCTTTCGAACGTAGACAGATACCATAAAAAAGTTTTATTATTCTATTTAATTCAGGAAAAAAATAGATTTAACTTTTTTTAATAGATTCCTATTTTTGAGTCTGTTAAATCGCAAGAAAATGATGCAACAGTTTAGTGAATATAATTTAAGTTCGTGATCGTCGATGCTATATGTCCAACCGTGCTTACCAAAGACCCGTTATACAGAGAAGTTGATGAATGTTGAATCTATAGATATACAGGGTGATTAACTACTAGACCGGCAAACTTGTAGAGCGTGTAGAGGGTACAGCAGTGCTTCTCATACTTTCAATACTTGCCACCCAATATTCAATCAAAATTTTCCTCGCGCCCCCCTCCATACAATAAAAATGTATTGAATTCAATTATTCTCCACTTTTACGCTATGGCTACAATACTACTTTTACCTCTTAAGTACCCCCGGCGTATTTAAACGTCTTGCTCAGCCAAAATATGAATGCGGATGGACGTATATATACGTTTTCCCGAAGTATGATCTTTTCTGTGCAATGCCACCCATAAAATTATTCAGAAGGCTTTGGAATGCATTAAAAGGACCTTGACAGTGTTTGCGAAGGATTTACTTGTTTCAGAAGATTTGCTTATTTATTCCTTTTCTCCCGCCCCCATACATTACATACGCGTGCCTACATGGAAAACGATGGCATTGGGGAGTGAATCGGGTAACTTTTAATAGGCAGTTAAAAGGGATTAATTATAAAGCGTACGAATTATCAAGATGAGTGTTGATTTGTGTATATAATTGTATTACGACGAGCCCATGGTGTCACTGGTAATTATTAAACTTGTTCTTAACTTACTATATTTAAATTAATTATCAAATACTTTGTGAAGTACTGATACATTTAAAGTGTATTATATCAGTGTAAATGAAAAATTTATTTTTTATTATATCGGAATGTATTTTGTTTGTTTACGTTCAGTAAATTAATATATTTTTAAGAATAATCTTTCTGTTTTCAACTTTTCAATAGGCTCGTGCCTCCCTTGTAGAGTTATCACGCCCCCTAAGGGGGGCGCGCCCCACATTTTGAGAAACGCTGGGGTACAGAGATGACTGGGAATCACATAGGAATGCTGGGTTGCAAATACCGTAGTTACGAGCTATGGCGCAGAGAAAAAACATATTAATGGGACATTGAAAGGTTGTAGAATAACAGCTGCTTTAAATTACGACCAGAAGTTGTCTGGCAGGTTTAAATGCAACACTGCATGGAAATCTGGAAGGTTCCTGGCATGTCACGTATCCTCCCAGAAGCTAGATATTCTAGCGTTGAGATCTTCAACTGAAGGAGATTGTGTCTGGTACACCCAACTCTTCATGTGACCCCAGAAGAAAAAATCCACGCGTGATAGGTCTGGTGATCTGGCAGGCCAATGACCTGGGCTGCCACGATTTATCCACCGCTGTTAAAAGGTTACGGTGAAGTATTTTTTGCGAACATGAATTCTGTAATGTGGAGGAGTATTCGTCATGCTGGTACCACACAGAGCGACGCAAAGACGGAGGAACATGTGCCGTGTCAAGAAGTTCGGACAGGACTTTTGTAAGAAGATCAGATATACCCTTCCGTCCAAAGGACTGGGTAGAAGGTACGGTCTAGTGAGGTAGTCTTCAAGAATACCAGCCCAAACATTGACCGAGAAAATCTGAGCCGCGCGTGGTTGCGCACGATGAGGGTTCTCCAAAGCCCGCATATGGGCGTTATGCTGATTAATGTGTTGCTGTTGCTGTTCTTTTTCTCTGCTTCTTTGCCTTATAGTGTCAACTACGGCATTTGAGATCCTGCATAAGTATAGGATCCGTCTGTATACTCCCTACACACCCTGCAAGTTTGTCGGTCTGGTAGCAAATCACCCTGTATAAATCGGAGAGAAAATTTTTTACCTGGGTTTGTTATTGGTGTTGAGCGCGACTGCATCAGCTCAGCTATCGAATTCATCATTTTACCATCGCTTCAAGTTTTCAGGTTATTGATTGTGGTTAAAACTTTCTGAAGGGCAAAAGTAGTTTACAAGCAGCAACAATATTGGATAGAAATACTATAAAGGGAGGAAAGAAAACAGATGATAGTTAAAATGTATTTTTAAAAAGAAGCATAACTCATTTTTGCATTATCCAATTACTTTTGAATTTCGTTTACTAGTGTAAAATGTAGCATAAAAAGAAGGATTATTTCAAATGAATACATGTCCTCCCTTCTCATTTATTATTCAATTGATCAATATTTTTATCTAGTTTAAACTACACAATCAAATAAAAATAAGTTCCGATACCCGTTAGATAAGTTGAAAATTATTCTTGCTCTTTAAACTAGCAACGTATTATTCAATAACATGTATCCATTACTTAATAATACTGAAAGGAAGTAAATATTTTTCTCTTAAATACAACATTGAATTAAGAGTTACACAGTAATATTTTGGACTCTAGAAGCCTGTGGATTAAATATAAAAGCGTACATTTTTGGTTCAAAACCGTACTAAATGAATTTAAACAATAATAAGCAAAATTCACTTAGTTATTTTATATTACTTCACGCAGTGAATAAAAAAGTAATGAAGATAAATTTTAATAAAAATGTAGAAATAATAAAATTTATTTTATCATTTCAGTGATTAAAAAGGATAATGATATAGTGATCGTGTAATAGTAAAAAACAAATACCTTCGGTACATTTTGTAGCTGCGATAGCCCAATGGTCATCGTCGTGAACTCGTTGTCAACGTAGCCTTTGTCCAGTTTAAGTCATGGTGCTATTAAAAACCCACCGTATAGAGAGGTTGATGCGCATTGATTCTATATATAGAGGTTCAAAGTTCTCATGTTTGCAATGTGTGGAATGAGTGAGGGAGTGCTCATTTACGTCGTCCTATAAAAAAACACGGCAGTTATTGGTGACGGATCTCGTAATTTTGAGCTATGGTCAGGTGACTAGGACAACACCTGAGCTGGAGGACCTAGAGCCACGACTGATTTAGTGTGCATCCGCCCATTTACATGGTGGGTCTTAAGTTATACCAGGGCTCAAACTCATACCTCGATCTGGTGACCATGACCATTAGACTGAGGATCATTGGAGAAGGTGATTATGACCATTAGACTGAAGATCATTGGAGAAGTGATTATGACATTAATGAAATCATGGAGAAGGATTATGACCATTAGATTGAGGTCATTGGAGAAGGTGATTATGACCATTAGGCTGAAGATCATTGGAGAAGGTGATTATGACCATTAGGCTGAAGATCATTGGAGAAGGTGATTATGACCATTAGACTGAAGATCATTGGAGAAGGTGACCATGACCATTGGGCTCAAGATCATTGGAGAAGATGACCATGACCATTGGAGAAGCTGCAGCTCAAGTGACGCCCTCATCAATTGAGTGATGAGAGATCAGCAGGTTTCTTGTTACTTCAAAGAGTGATATTATTAAACAAGCTTAATAATTAAGTACATTCTATATTATTTCCGTCCTCTCCTTGGCGTGGTGTGGAAGTTTGAAGAGCAACGAGCCAGCTCATATTTCATAATCGTCACTTAAACGTGACTCAAAATTACAAGGTCGATCTCCAATAGCCCTCTTGTTGCTTCACAGTTTGAAGTAAATTAAAATAAAATAAAATCTAAGTTGTTATCATTGCCCATTTACATTTTATATATTTTTCATTCCCTAGAATGCGACAAAATACATAAAAAATTTTGCACCATTTTGTTAATTTGTACTTCTTTATATCAAGAAGTACTTAAGTACTTCATCATCCTAAACACCCTAACCATCTTACGTTAAGATTTCTACATACTTCGTTACTGCCTTAAGTGCTCATAACACACATCAACACAATCACTTAAAGAAAAGCAAACTTCTCACGAATTGAAGCTTTCAGTCTGTAAAAATAATTACATCTCCGATTCGTGCCCTAAGAGGCGACTAAAACCATGAAGGTACGGGAGAGCGAAAACATTTTTAAAAACTCATGCAAGGGACAAGATGCTCAAAAACTTAAAATTACAGGTTACAAAACAGAAACAATCCACGCGACGCTAAGACAAATGCAAACAAAAATAGCACCCAAACCTGCATTTGTTTGTAGAAGGGTGGAAAAGATTAGAATCCTAATTTTGGTTTAAAATGCTGGGCTACTTAATGAGAACGCATTTTGCAACCCCCCTCCCTCGCAGGTAATTACGGCCATTGGGAGAGAGGAGGAAAGATTCATTGTTTCAAGCTGGCCAGCTGAATTAAAATTCCACGGACATTTTTAGACCAAGTGGCAATTAGATGAGGAAATTCCTCGTTTCTAATTGTTCGCGTGCTTTTAAGGGCCCTTGCCACTTGACAGTGTATGACGGGGTTCATCATATCTCTTAGGTGGGGAGGAAGGCGTGTTGAGTGGTTCTGTTGCCTCTCGGAGGGTCTCCCGGGGAAGAAAAATTTGCTCTTAAATAATTTATGCGAATAATAAACAAACTTCTTTGTGTTAAATGATACTACCTATTGACATGGAACATTTAAATTCAATAGCAGCACGAAGCCATTATTTCTTGACGGCTAGAATCTTAAAATATTAAATTTCAAAATGTTCTGATTTTAATCTAAATTTAAGTTTCTTCGAATTATTACTTTTCATTTTAGCTTGTAATGTAATATCATCATTGCACTACAAACTAAAACATTCTTAAATTTATTGAGAAGATATCGAATATTTTCAATATACGATACGTATTATATATCAAATTAAAACATGAGGAGCTAAAGGCTCCTTATTTGGTTGAAAGATAAGTTTAATTTCAAGTATTCACCTAGAATACTAAACTATATTTTTTTATAAGAAAGTCTATAAAATTGATATTTAAGGACCAATCTAAGAATGAAAAATTATGATTACTGAGGATTTAAAGATTGACAACTGTAACGTAGTGACCCCAGGTTTAATAAAAGTACTAGGCAGCAAGATAAGCACACAACGTTAGTAAAACTATATTTTTTTTACAGTTTTTGATCCAAAGTTAACAGTGTTATTGACGTTACACGTATAGCTATTGGACACTTCGTAGTATTGTTGTCGGGTAGGCTCATTTCGCCTGATCTCGTAGTGTATTTGATCCGCTAAAATAGTCAAATAAAAAAGAGAATTATCTATCTATTTTTTACTCTTTCCTCACTAGTCCGGTTTCCTCTTCACTTTTTAACCCCTCTTCTGAAACTTTTCAGGTAGGACTGTCTCATTCCTCTTCAATTCCCTTCCATTCCTGATTGGAAAGTACATGGTTAGATTCTGTCAAAGACAAACAAACTCCGTCAAAACATTATTCTTTTTTTCAGGACAAGGCCTAATCTGACTCACGCTCATTTTGGAGCCACATGCCGAAAGTTATATGAATGGACCACAAATGGACATGTCACTCCGACGCATAGTACACAATTCTTGGCATTTCCACCTCAAAGTAGCAGACCATCTTTTTCACATATATGTAGCAGAACCACACATTTTAAATGAAACAACTGAATGGACCACATTGTAGCTGACAGCAGATGTGGCCTATCCATTGCCCACTTTGGAGGAAGAAACTTTCTAGCACGTCTTTTCATCTGGGGAACCGGGAAACAAAAAAGGGGTAGTAGACAGCTGGTCAGCTAAGAAGCTATATTACACCACATTTAGACATAACTTTTTAAGTTATATTAAAAATTCAAGCACATGACGTTTAAAAAATGAGGCTATCATCACAGTCATTAATACAGATTTCAAATGGTGTTCATATATATATATATATATAAATCCTAGTTAATAGATAGTGTTTGAATTTGACCATGGAGTCCAAATGATCATTTTGAAGTTATATGACTGATCATGTTAAAGTCAAGTCGCAAATTCGAGTCCTTATCTCACTCTAGCCCAGACATTAAAATTGATGAAGGCTGTAGCACATTAAATGGAAATGAATTTGGAAGTTCATTCAAGGTATGGAGTAAGTGAGGGAGTTTTTATCAACGTCGCACTAAACAGCAACACATATTGGCCATGGATCTTGTAGTTTTGAGCCACAGTCAATTGACAAGGTTGACACTTGAGATGGCTCCTCACTCTCCAAACTTTTAAACCACGCTAAAGAGAAGACTTTCACAAACTAATCTTCATTTTTTAAACCTTTAGAACAGTCTTTACGGCTAAACAGTAGGCAAATTTAGACAGTCTGAATGTAATTGATTAAAAAGAGCATCCTTTCTGACCAGCATTTGTGTGTTACTATTTCGTTGAAAAAGGTGCGCCGAAGCACATAAATTTTGATTAAATAAACTGCTTTTGAAGAAATATACAAGGTGTATCAGAATGATAGTTACAAACCTTCAAGACAGATAAAGTACACCTAGACAATGGGAAAACATATGGAATGCATGGACGGCAAAGCTTTCCTTGAGCGCGACACAAAACACAAGAAAGACCGGACAAGAATAAGAGGAAAAAACATGTTTGTTATTCTTAGTATTGCAAACCAAATAAGAAAAAAGGCATTAAAGGGACAACAGAGGTGCATGTCGGGGTGATAGTAATGCACGTTGTTAGTATGTAGGATCCCTCCGATGTCGTATGGGAAACCCTGACATGACTGGAGATAGCTCGCACATTGGTATCGGGATTATTCTGTACTAGATCCAGCACAGTCTCCTCGTTGTTTGGCGTTCTTACTCTTCGGTCACGTTCTTGTGGGGCCAGTGTCGGATAATCTCTGGTGCAAGCGTGTTGAGAAAGCATGGCTGGGAGTTTGCATATTATAGTAACATTGGGTGCACAACCGCTTTACAGCTCGTTTATTGAAATCAGTAGCTCCGTATGCAGAAGCATATCAGCGAGCTCAGCGTTCGTGCAACGTTCTACCATACTAACTCTTTGTTGGCTGGCGAAATGATGCTTCATGTGAGCGACGCAGTAAAAATTGCGTGTATGCATGTACCGCCATTTCTGATGCTTCAGTTTATATCTCGCACACCAACCAAAGACTTCCCAGCATATTTGCTGTAGTAAATATAATAAACATGTATTTTTCCCCGCTTTATCGTCTCCTGTCTTTCTTGAGTTTTCTGCTGTTACTACCACACTAGGAAAGCTTTTCTACACGACCATGCATTCCTATGTGATTTCCCACCCTCTAGGTGTACTCTATCTGCCCCGAAAGTTCACTTAAAAATCTGGCATTTCATACGCACCAATCTAATATTTAACATTTTTTAATCAAATGCTTAAATATTGAAACGACTTTAAAAATATTAAGAACTGTACTGTAAATAGTGACAATTTCAACAAGGCTAAGACAAAACTTTAGAGGAAAAATTATTCAGAGTTTTCCCTTGTGCAACAAGTATTGGCGATTGCTAGTATAAATAATGTATCTTGAGCGTCGTAACTGTAATTCAATTTAGGTTGATAAATTGAAAGCTATGGTAATTCAATTTACAGTACAAAGTACTAATTTAATTTACAAAAGGAGTTCTCTGATTATCTATTCAATTCAATGTAAACATGTAACTCTTACATTAGTTGAGTAAAAGAGTATCCAATCTCAATTTTCTTAAATGAATGTTTGTTCGTTTTAATTAAAGTGAATCCTGAAATGCAAAATTGAAGCAAAGTTAAAGGAAACATCTCTATGTGTGTGGATGAATTACTCGATTTGTTATATGAACTAGCCATTTTGTGGAACATAAGCTTGAAAGAAAATGACTTTCGACATAATTATTAAATGAATTTAAAGGTTAGCATGGCTCTATAACAGCGTTTTTCAAACTGTTGGGCGCATCCCCTAAGGAGCGTGATAACCCTATGAATTGGGGGAGCGAACATATTGAAAATTAAAGGTTAAAAATAAATATAAATTTACAGAAAATTAGCAAAACAAAATACATTCTGATGTAATGAAAAATTAAATACACACATTCACACTGATATAATATATAATACTTATAAATATATCAGTGCTGCACAAAGTGTTTGAAAATTAATTGATCAATATTCAATTAAAATGTTTAGTATTTACTAGTGACTCCCGTGAGCTTGTCATATACAAAATTATATACAAAACAAATTATTTACCTTGATAATTTATACGGTTTATAATTAAAGTCGTATTGTATTGTAGCTTTACCGTCAAAATACATTATTAATGCTTTGTTATTGTAAGAAGAGGGTAGGGTGCACGAGGGAATTTATGACTGAAGATCGGGTCGCAAGTATTGAAAATGTGAGAATCACTGCTCTTTTACGGTTATTAAGAGTAAAACAATCAAATAATATTTTGAAATATGACTTTTAAATTGAAAATCTTATTTTAGTAATTCCTTTTTTTTATTAAAACTTAAAATAAGATTTGTTTTCAATGTCTATAACTGAATTTAGTTACGTCATATTACAACTAATTCATTTAATTTTAATTAATTCTTTATAAGGCCCTGGGAAGTATACTTCTCCCCAATATTAATTTGTAAAAGTCGATGGGAAGCCATTTTACCACATATGATTTGTGTGTTGCTGGAACTTCATCCAGCACAATCAATTGGCTTCTGGATTCTCAAGTCGTAAGCACTAAAAACGACCTGTAAGCTACCTAAGCAGCAAAAAAACTACTCTAAAGGACGTACAATTCACTAACGTTTGCAACCGCTGTCCAAAAACTGCCTTCAAAATGCTGTTTGTTCACTACAAAAGCATACGAGAAAAGAACAAAATACTTTTGTACAGCTTGCAATATGCCTCTATGTGTTGATACCCATTTTCTGAAATTCCGTTGAAAGTAACATGTAGACTTTCTTAATTTTTGAATACAAAATATATCTAATTTATAATTCTTTTGTAGATTTAAGCATTTACAAACTATATTTTACAAATATCATGCAATGTGATGTTAATCAAAATGCTCAAGATGTCCTACCCTTGAATAAATAAATCCCAGTGGGTGGTGGGCAGAATACAAAAAAAAGTTCTTAAAAAAATCATAATAAATTTTAAATAAACTACATGAATTTTATCATATATAAATAAATCTCAAACTTTATTTTATTAAAAAATTAAAAATCAATTAAGTGCGTATCACCATCATAATTGCAATTGTTGTTAAAGTATCCGACAACTTACAACAACTTTTTTTTTTTTTTGAAGAAAATGGAGATATGGGGATTTTTTGTGGTGTTTAGATCTATTTAGTACAAATTAAGAAAAATATGCCAAATTAAGAAGTGGAAAAAAATTATTATTACTAAAATGGGAAAAAAGGAGTCAAAATCTAAAAAAAATTACATAAATAGGGCCCATTCTGTATAAAAAGTTTAGGAACAAATTTTCAATTTTGATGTACTACTTTGCTATTCATTTTTGAAATGACCTTCAGGATAAGAGATGTTTTAGTTCTTACAAAAACTAGAGCACTTTATCTTAGGTATTATATGAAATTGCTTAATAAAAAGTAGTGATTATATTCACATAAGGGACTGTAAATTTTGTAATAAAACAGTGATTGATAAATCAGAAAGTTAAAACACTTCTACTATTCTACAGAACATACACAAAAAATTTCAGTTAATTATGTTCAAAACTTTTTTAGCAATCGCTGTCCCCCGTTTGAGCAATTAAATAAAACACATTTTGCGTAAAACGCATTTTGAAGTATGACATCTTGCTTAAAGTAATGGCATCTGCTTTTACTAAAACACTTGTAGTTTTTGTTCTAGTGAATAGAAAATAATAAACTTGGTACCTTTATAAAGCTAATAAGATGGCCTGTAAAATAAAACCATAAAAAAATTTGATAATTTTTGGCAAAATTCACAATTTTAGAGTAGTCGGATACCTTAGACAATTGGTTTGCAATTGAGTAACGCCTTGGTATATTTATGTATATATGTACTGAATGCCGTTCAAAGATCACAAAATGATCTGTTAGCAAATAAAGTAGCCTTTTAAATAATGAAACATGGTTTTTCTTATGTTATTATATTCCTTATCTTATCTTGTTACCTTCATGGTTATCTATTACTCAAAATATATCCAATAACATACACACATATTACATTTCTATATGTCTTTATTTTTGTATGAACATACTTCATGCATTCTACTTTATTTCCACTGCGAGTTTTGTTAAAAGAGATATTTTTGTATTCTTTCTTCTTTTTCGACATCTTGGCAGAGCATGATTTTGAACGACCCATTCTCTTTTTCCATTTGTTGTTGCTCGTCAAAGTAGAGATTTCCTTTCAATCCGATGGGGATTTTCGACCCTATTCAGGCACTGAAAACTCCCCCTGTCGTATAAGACAAAAGATGTCCGGTAAGCCGGATACTTAGAAAGGCCTGACACGTCCGGTCCACGTTCACTGGACATCGACATTTTCGATCCCGTGTATACTTAGGGTATTGATTAGGAATAGAGATTTTGCATTCAGGAAATGCAGCATTGAAGATGAAAGATCCGGTTTTCATTATTTGATTGGATGGAACGCATTCAAATAGAAGAATGCAATTGGTCGGTCTGAATGTTCAGTATCTTTTTCTCCATCCTTTTCTTTTCTTTTCATCCTAACTATTCATTATCTATCTTATAATAAACTTTAAAAATTGGTACATGTATGATAAATTAAAGTGTATTTTTTAAAAAGAACTACGCTGCTTATTTCCAGTAAAACACAAATCAAACTTACAACAAAATAATGAGTTAATGAATGAATACTTATTAGCTTCACATTATAAAGTAACTCCAGGCCTATTGACAATTTGACTCGTAATTTTGAAACTCGGTCAAGTGACTAGGATGACACCTGAGCTGACACCCCCTTCTCCTAACTACCACACGACGCCACAGGACTTTGAGCCACGACAGATTTAACGCACATCTACTTCTCTATAAGATGCGTCTTCAGTGCACTAATTCTTGAACTCTTGCCATCCTGAGCAAGGCTATTGTGGTCACAGGAATCAAACAATAAACACGTTAAAAGTTTAATAAAAAATCTGTACAACTTTTAAAATGTAAAAGTAATTTTTTTAATTTTTGTATTATACTAGAATTTTTCTTTCATATAATTATTAGAGGAACTATTATTGAGAAATGTCAGTAAAAATGTAAGTTGAAATTTTAAAAAGAAGGATATAATCACAGTATTAAAGACAACACAGTACCTATTTTTGCTATTATACAACAATAAAATAAATTTGATTCAACTCAATAGCATAAAAATAAAAATTTGATCAGGATAAGTAACTGAATTTATTATTAATTTCAAGCACGGCTTCATCAAAGAACGCATGATGCATTTTTAAAACTTTCAGTGAAACATTTCCGAGATTTGTAAGCGTTTGTTACCTTAAATTTCCTCTAAAAATCGAAAGTATATATATATATATTTCAGCAGTTATTAATATCATAAAACTAAACTTAATGACGCAACAGCCCATGATGGCCGAGACCTGCTGTCCCCGTCTCAGCATTCGTGACCTTGGGCGCTGAGGTGCATGAGCAGATGTCCTGATCAGGTGGTTAATCTGAAGAGAAACCCCCAGTGTTTAGTCCCTTAGCTAGTTAGGTACTCATTTATCGACCCCCTAAAGAGATGAAAGGCTAACTTGACCTTGACCAGCCCAAGGATAGAGCCCCGGACCTGTGGTGGAGAAGCGCGATACGCTACCATACTTCCACTGGGCTTCTATTATTATTATTACAATATCATTATTTTTATAGATTTACTTACTGTTGTTAGTTTTCTAATAATTACAGTTAATCATAGTTTCTGAAAATAATAGTTCTCTAGATAAACATCGTATATAAAAATTAAACTATAAGTGTAAAAGCCTTGGGGGAAAAAAGGAAAATGTCGGCTAATTTTGAGGAAACAGGTAAATAACTTCAGAATTCTGTGTGTGTGTATAGTATAATGTTTTCATTTTTTTAAAACTTATTTCCCCAAATAATAGCAATTAATGTATATCGGTGATGATAAAATTAACATCAAAATTAGGTGAAAAATGTGTGAATATTATACATTTAAAGTAAAAATAAATAGCGGTAACACATTGAAAGAAATATCTGACCTTCGAATTATCGAATGTCCTTTCTTCTCAAACTTGATTACTTTAATCAAGATGGTTCACAGAAATTTACTGTGACTATTTTTAAAACAACAATGGACTAGAGAATTGAAAATGTTAAGCAAAATGCAACAAAAAGCATCATGAAATGTAACCTTGCGATTAAATTTATTTTTTAAAGAAATGTCTGAATTGCAATATTTTAAGTAAAATTATATCTGTGGATGTGTGTGTGATTAGTAATCATTGGTTAAAATTTAGCTTCATGCTAAACATTGTGAAGGAAAATGGTACGACAGTACAGGCCAAAGTAGAATGGAATGGCTACAGTAATATAGTTGAAAGCTGTTAAACTTAGGATTAAAACTGTAAGGTTAAACAGTGTTTCAAGTATGCCAACATCTTTTTATTTGCTTATATTAATTGTTGGACTGAAATTAGAGGGAAAATATAAAAAATACCAACATTCTTTTTTATTTGCTTGTATAATTAATTGTACTGGAACTAAAAAAATGCAGTTTATTTATTTATTTTGTAAAAATGAAAAACAATTTCTTAAAATATAAAATTCTATAACACTACAACATAAAATAGCAAAAACTACTTACCTAAATGCACGTAAAAAAATTTCAAAAAGCAAAAAATAACTTGAAAAATTTAATCGTTAATACCTTATACTTACGAGTGTAAACCAAGAATACTAGGAAATTTTTAAAAGTTAAAATAAAATAGATTGTGTCTTTTACATACGGATCCTCTAATTTCGTAAAAAATGTAGTTTTGAAAAAACTTTTTTTTAACATTTCCCATTAGTCATGCCCAAGCGATTTTAATTTTTCAACGCTTTTTTTTGGGGGGGGGGGGGTCTTACTGGAACTTTTATTCTAAAAGGTAAAAACGAAAGTCACATAAATTGCCTAAAGTCAGTGTCGGAATTCGACTCCCCGAGTACTGAGTAAATTTTGCATTTGCTCATTAGAATATATGAACGCATATGACCATCATGTGGCGAGTTTTTCCTCCAAGGCACACACATGAAATACCGGTCTACAATCAATTGTGGCTTTTTTTTCTGTTTCGGCACCTTTGTTAATTAAAAATATTTGTTTTTCATTTGCAAAAGAGTGACGAGAAGCCATTTTATTTCTTATGTTTCCAGAAAACGCGATCGCCTATAATTTAAAATAAACCCTTATATATATAAGATTTTCTCTACCCACTTATATTTTTTAAAAAAAGGGTCACATAAAGAAAGACTAACACAGATAGCGCACAGAATGTACCCATTAGCAACATTATCGTTGTCATGGTAACACATTTGAAAATTAAAAGTTTTTTTTTTATTTCAATTCGACTGATACAGTATAAATTTCGAAATTTAGATTAATTTTTTGAAGAAAAGAAGTTGATTGATTGATTGGTTGATGTCTTGTTCCTTTCCTTCCTCAGTGGTTCGACAGCACAGGGTGGGCCTTGGCCTTCTCAAGAAACCTTTCTAGGTTGGCCTTCTTCCTGCTGGTGTTCTCCAATTCTCAGTTCTGAAAACTAGGAAATCTTTTTCTAGGCCATCACTCCATCTAAGGTTTGGCCTGCCCTTTCTTCGTGTGCCAATTGGTTGGGCAGTGAAGACTTTTTTAGTGTTGCGGTCTTCGTCCATTCTGGCAACGTGACCTGCCCATTTAATTATTTATATTTTGATGAAGTTAATGACGTTAGATTCCTTATATGATTCATAGAGCTCGAAATTCTATCTCCTTCGGCACGTTCCATTTCCTTGAATTCTTTCAAAAATAAATCTTAAAATCTTCCTTTTGTAGATACTTATCACGTTCTCATTTGCTCAAGACATGGACCAAGTTTCCCATGTATAAGTTAATACTGATCTTAAAAGACTTTTATACAATATAACCTTTGTTTGTCTGTTGATTAAATTCGATTTCAGACATTTTCGTATTTCATTAAGACATCTATTAGCCACAATATTTCTCTTTTGGATTTCAGTTGTACAATCGTTTCTAATGTTAATTTCCTAACCCAAATAGAGGTGAAACAGTCAACAATTTCAAAATTATGCTCTTTCATTTTAAAGTGGGAATTGCTTAAACATGATTTAGTGCAAGGCATGTTTTTGGTCTTATTCTCATTGATTTTCAATCCCATCTTGATGGCCTTTTTCTCTAAAGATAAGAAGACTTGTTTTAGTGCGGTAGTGTTCGAGTGATGATATCAATGTCCTCAGCAAAAGCCAACAACTGTATAAATTTTGTTTTATAAAAGTTTTTATTTTTTCTCAATTATTCATTTTCCCTAGATTTTGATATATACCTTTTATAAATAAACAAAGAAGAAAATATTTTGCTTCACTTTCATGAATGATTTTTATTTCAAGTTTTATTAAATTCCTCGTATTGTAAATAATCCACATAGCCAATGATCGTTATATCGTGTTTCAAGTAAGCAAAATTAAAGTTATTAAGTGTTCTCCATTTCAGATTGCAAATAACCCAAAGAAGGCATCCCCATTAGAAATCTCTCCCCAATCCTGTAACATTATTTCAGCTGCACCAGAGATACCTTCAAGTTTTAGCTTTTACTTCCCTCAACATATGTTCGAAAGACATTTTCTTCGATGTAATAAGTTTTATGAAGTCCGAACCCACCACATCTGTAACAAAAATAAAAAATAAAGGAAGAAACGTGTGCACCGATTTCAACTCCTGGGTTCTTATACGACTTAATAAAACCTCCTGCACCCTCCTATCAATCAATAGTGCGGGTGGCTCTCACCCCTCATAACTTCACTCTCCTAAGAAGCTTCACGCCCCCTCCCCCAAACCTGAGAGATAAGATTCCAATATGGAGATAAGAGTCTTATTGAATTATGCTCATCAAATCCCGACAGTTCGCCTAGATATTCCCGGAATTATTATTTTGTCCGCTTTCATCGAGGGGTGGGTGAGTCAGGGGTGACTCTTAAATGCCTTGTACGAGGACTGTTTTTATGGGGGAGGGTTAGAGGGTTGAGATTGTTTGGTTTGGGATTTCTGAGTAGTTCTAGAACTTCTGTAGTATATGTGGAAAAGTTGTTGTTGGGTGTAGAACATTCACCTTTTTGAAGTAAAATTGATAAATTTGATCAAAAAAGACCAGATACGGGAAAACTATTTTTGTAATTTAACGCTTAAATTTATTTCTCATTTGACAAATCTAATTGGTTTGTTAGAATAACATTTAAACAAAACGATTTATACATCTGTAGGGTCTTCAATTTAATTATCCCGGATATAGAGGAGCAAGTTAATTATATAAACCAATTTTAATTGTTAAAATTATGTACTGAATTTCCATCTCTATTTGAAAACTTTCGACTTTCTTGCTATTTACATTTCTTCAACTGAAAAATTCTCTGAATCTTCGTTTTTCAAAAGCTACATTAAGTTTTTTAAATGGAATTCTTAAAAAAGCTTAAAAATACTATTTAAAGATTTTTTAGAATTTTATCAATCTTTCTCTAAGACAGTTTTTTTAAACCTTCGTCTGTTCTAATATATTTAATTTTCCCATCATAAATTTATAAGGGTTCATGCATTGCTCCTTATAATATTGGAATTATAATTAATAATGACACATTTGTGTAATTAGTTATTACTTGCAGAGAAAAGTATACTTTGACTAAGACTTATTGTATATTTATTTTTCTTAAAGTATCCAATTGGTTGAGACAACTTTTTTTTTTAAAAAAAAGGAGATATGGGGATTTTTTGTTATTTTTAGATTTGGGTTTAGTGCATTTTAAGAAAAATGTACTAAAATTAAGAAGAGAAAAAGAAATTATTATTACTAAAATGGGGGAAAATAGGTAAAAATTGTCAAAAAATAGCATAAATGCGGTCCATTCTGTACCAAAAGTTTATGAACAAATTTTCAATTTTTTCAATCTAATGTGTTGCTATATTATTCAATTTTCAAATTACTTCAGTGTAAGAGATATTTTCTTTTTTACAAAAACTAGAGCACTTTATCTCGGTTACTATATGAAAATGCTTAAAAAGACAGTGATTATGTTCACATAAGGGACTGTAAATTTTGTAATAAAACAGTGATTGATAAATCTGAAGGTTAAAACAATTCTACTATTATACAGAACTTACAGAAAAAATTTCACAGTTAATTAATGTTCAAAACTTTTTCAGCAATCTCTGACCCCGTTTGATTATCTTCAAAAAATCACATTTCGAGTAAAACGCGTTTTAAAGTATAGCATCTTGCTTAAAGTAATGGCATCTGCTTTTACTAAAACACTTGTAGTGTTGGTCTAGTAAACGGAAAATGATAAACTTGGTATTTCTATAAAGCTAATAAGATGGCCCATAAAATAAAATCATAAAAAAAAATTGTAATGGTTTGGCAAAATTCACAGTTTTAGGGTAGTCGGATACCTTAACTGTGTGTTTAATATATAAAATGTATTTAGTATTAATACTAAATACATGTTTTTTCTCATATTTTTTCAAAAATTTTAGTATTTTGAGTTTTATATGTACTTAAATTGGATACCTGGGATAAAAGAGATAAATAACTATAATTTCAATAGTTGAATGAGCCTCCACCTAATACAATTATAGCCTTAAACCTACGGGGCATGATTTACACAAATGTTTGAATGATGGACAGTAGTCTTTTCTTTCACTCGTCTTGGAGAAGACAAGTAAGTTCTTCCCTCTACTTTGGACTGTTACTGCACCCCTTATAATTTGGCGATCTAACCCATCCCAGAAGTTTCCTATAGGATTCAAGTCTAAACTCTGAGCAGGCCAGTTTAGTCGATTCACCCAATTCTAATCATAGAATTCCATTGTGGACCTCACTACAGGACAATTGGTGTTGTTATCCTGGAAGTAACAAGGATTTAATCCGTAAAACTTCTACAGCGTAGAAAGCACATTGTTGTCTAGAATAGTGGATTGGGAGTTGGCGTTGAGCTTACTATGAATTGGGTCAAGGGTAGAAGTCCATACCACGCGAGAGAAGCATCCCTCAGACCATAATTCCATCTCCACCAAACTTTACTGTAGACACAATACATTAAAGCAAATTCGCATTCTCTGGGCTTAGGCCAAACCCAAATTCTGCCATCCGACTAGGGTTTCTGATTTCCCGGGTTTTTCCATTCCCTGAATTCCCGGAAATACATCAAAATTTCAAAAAATTTATAAACAAGTTATTTTTAAATAAAATCAAATATTTTATAAGATAAGGATACATATAAATTCTAAAATTAATGCACATTTATATAATGAGCTATAAAAATACACAAAATATATAATAAACTGATTATTCATTTTTAAAATAGGATTTCAGAAGGCTTAAGCAATTTATACTTTTATCACTCTGCCTGGTTCTAAACTTTGTGACGAACTATCCGGCAGCAGAAAATGCTCTCTCGACTTTTCGATTGCATCATTTTTCTAAGCTAATTTTTTTGTTGGCTTAAAACCTTCTACAATTGTAGTCATAGTTTCAAACTCTACATCATTTATTCTTCTTTAATGTCAATTAATGTGTTTAAAACTGCTGACTTTATTTCTAAAAATCTTTCATGCATTACCAACAAACTATTCCAGAGTGCTTTGGTATTCAAACAAACCACCTTTGCACAGCCAAACTCTTTTTTTAACATACTTTTGTAAAACATCATTCTCCAGAGGTGATTTTCTAAATAATTTTAAGACATTTCTAATCTTTTTTTTTATAATTTCATTTATATTAGAAAAAGAAAAAAAAATTTCTGCATAAGTGATATCAAACAAAGCATCTGTTCCTACACCGCTTACAAATTCTAAATCTAATGTTTTGTCTAATGCTAAATCTAATCTCTGCGATTCCCGGGAAATCCCGGGAACGAAGCATAATTCATGGGAATAGAAAAAGTACAGAAATCTTACGATTTCCTGGGTTCCCGGGAAAGAAACCCTACATCCGACTGATAGAGATTAAACCTTGATTCATTACTTCAGAGAGCCTGTTTCTATTCATTTATGGTTTAACTACGAAGCGCCTTGCACCACCTCACCCAAGCAGCGTGATAACATTTTGTTATAAAATGCTTATGGGCGGCAGCGTGACCGTAGAAGCTAAGCAAATGTGCTTCTTTGCAGATGGTATTTATCAAAACCGCAGTCCCGGATATTTGTTGGAGCTTCTTCAGTATGTGGGTCATCGGTTTGAAGCATTTTTTCCGAATTTTTTGGACAGCCCTCGTCGGTCTCTATTATCTTAGTTTTGTGGGTTGGAGGGTAGTAACACATTTCGATAATCACCATGCATCTTCTACCTTTTAATCACAAAATTACTGTCGATTATGGAATGTTTAACTCACTAGATATTTCTCTTAAGGATTGGCCATTTCTTTGATATCCTACAATTATCCTCTTCTTGAAATCAGCTCTGAATTTGGGGCATCTTGCATGAGACTAATGCCAATGCTGTTTCCTACATGATATTTAAGTACAGAAAGCTTATCGTAGATCAGGACTGCAGATATCTTCATTTGCATAGGTATCCAAATACTTATTGGTAGATAGTATATATATATATATAATTATGTGAAGGTTGGCTAGCCTCAAAACTTTGTTTAAACCTGCTATCCTTGTTCCTAAGGCCAGGAGTTTGCTATAGTACTACTGTGGCTAATATATACACATATATATATGCTTTTTAATATATTGACTAGTTATCTTAGGTTTATAACTATTTTGTGTATATTTATGAATTCTATATATATATATATATATATATATATATATATATTATAACAAAAAAATTACTAAATTTCTTGCCCTTGCAGTAGCGGCAAGACGAATAGGTTTAGTTATAAATAAAGATAAAACAAAGTACATGTTCTTCTCAAGAAGCAAAGTACCAGACTCCTATCTTGAAATAGGCTGTTATAAAACTTGAAAACGGTGTTTTACTTACTTGGATTCAGTTATTACTAATGATAACAGAATGTCTCTTAAAACAAAACAAAAAATGACTATATCTTTTATGATTTAAGGAAATTTTTTTAAATCCGGGTTCCTTTCTAGAAAGACAAAGTTTTTAATTTATAAAACGCTATATTCAGACTAGCCTTAATATATGCATCCGAAACTTGGACGTTGGACAATGACAAAACTGTGTGTGGAGGAACACATAATCGTAATTTTTTAACGGAAGATTCTATAGAGTATATTTGATGGTATAAATAATAAATGTAATTTGAGAGGGAGATTAAATTTTTAACTGTACAGGATATACAAATAACCTGACATTAAACACATTAAGATACATTGAAGGAGCTGAATAGCCCCTGCACCTCGAATGCATGAGGACAACACAATGAAAAATGAATTGCTCTTTAGACTGACTGAAACCAGAAGGCGAGGAAGACCACAGTTGATATAAGCTCATTCGGTGAAATTTGATTTTCTCACAATTAATGGGGGAAAAAACTGGAAATCACACACACAAAGACCAAACAAAGGTGGTTATGAAGAAATCTTCAGAGGAAGGTACTGGTTCATAACTGGATTGTTAAGTCATTTATGAAGATGATGATAATATTATAATAAAATAAATATTAACATAAAATAAATTATTCCACAAAACTTAGAAACGAAACATTATGGAACCAAAAGCTGGGTGGGGGGCGATCTAAAATTGTGTTAGAAAAATAGAGATCTATTTTTAATCTTTTCATGTATTTTCATATTGCATAATTATTGTCAGGAAATATAATTACTACTATTAAAGAAAAGTTCAAATAATATAAATATTGTAGCTTTCGTCATTTGTTCCCCTCTTATTCCCTTCATTTTTTTCCTTTCTACTGCTGGTAGATTTTTACTTACATTATCATGCATGTGTCTGTAATGGTATGGAATTTCCCTTTAAAAGTATTTAGCATGGGAGGGAATCTGAAAATATTTTCATATCAGCAGATGTAAATGATAAAAAAAATTTCTAAAATAATCATTTTTATTTTTTTCATTAAAAAAATGAGGTATTATAAAAAATTACTAAACCACTTAGCTAAAAAAAAGTAATTTTTAAGGCTGCATTTTTTAATGTAAAAAATGAGATAGGTGATATTAAAAATACCGGCAACTTTTTCACGCACAGAAAGCTTAAAAATAAATTAAATAAATTGAAAATAGTATTCCATTATATTTCCTTTTTGCTGGAATTGCATTTTTTTTTTTCAAAGACATTCTTCTGCGTAGATGCAATCCAATTGTATTTCGAAGAAATTTTAATTTATACCTTTTTTGATCGAAAGTTAAAATGAGCTATTCAACCAGAAAGATTCTTGATTAACTTTTAAATTAAAAAATACAATGAATTTAAACATTTCGCTAAAAGCCTTTTTTTTTTCTTTTCTGCAGCTGCAACTTTAATAAAGAAAATAGATTTTCTCTGCTTTCAAAGCCTGACATCAGTTTGAATTTAGATCTTGGAAAGTATAAGAAATAAAAAGAGAGAAAAAAAGATGAAATAGAAAACATTCTAATTAATTCATTTTAAATTCTTCTAACTTACTTTGTGAGAACGGAACAGATACTATTCTTGAGCAATAATAAATAATAAAAAAAATCCGTTATAAAAAAAATTGATTAAATTCGTTCGAGCTGATTAACGCTGTTGAAGAATCTTAAACCTTTTGTTGATTGCCAGTAGTATATTTATAAACCATTAAGCTTTTTTGAATATTTTTTATTGATTTTGCAATGTTTCTTAATTTTATAAATTTTTACGTTTTGCAATCCATTTCTTCTCTTTTTTTTTAATTTTGAAATTTTATTTCAGTTAAAGCTGAATGTAATTACTTTCTGTTTTTTCCCCTGAAAATATTTTTGTATGTCTTTAATCACTTACATATTTTTTTAGCTATTTGTAGTGATATGCATAAATAATAATAATATTTAGAGTTCTAAGTAAAAGTAATAAAATGATACAAATTTGATATAATTATGATGCACTTAATAATCCGTAAGCAATTAAGTTTCATTATAAATCGCTAAAAAAAGTATGAAAAAGTTTCTTTCTCTGTATCTCACGAAAAAAATTGGACTGTCTTAAGCTTTTAAATATTACAAATCATGTGATGCTTAAGTCTTTAACAATTCATAACTTCTTATTACTGTATATACTAGATAGGTCTTGGCAATAAACCCATAGCAAATTGGATTCATAAGCGTTGGGTAAAAGGACCAAGACTTACGAATACAGATTGTCATGTGTTAGCTATTAAAAAATGTTAAAGCAAAGGTTATTACAGCCATAACAATAAGATAATTCAACAAACATAATAAATAAGACTATAATTTTTTTTAATTTCCAAACGCGGTTTTCAAGGCAACTGCAAACAAAATGAGAAACAGAGAATATTTTGACAAAAAACAAAAGACAACACAAAAAATAATGAAAGAATAAATAAGAAAAGAAACACAAGTTTACAGTATAATCTATAAATCCCACATTTTGTGTCTGGCCTCCCAATATCTGCTCCACATGGATCCAGAGCTGAGTGCACGGCAGCGTGCCAAATGAATGGCGTCCATTTCTTCATTGGAGTCGCACAGTTTACAAAGTGGACTCTGGACAATGCCTATCATATTTAGATGCTTGGACAAGCAGTTTGTTTATTCTTTTGGTTGAATTTAGATCAGAAGTGCTCTCTGTAGTAGTTCTTTATAATTATTTTGGCACTATAAAAAGGAACTGTATTGTTAGAGGTTTGAAATATTTTTGTCTCCTTCTTTGCCAAGCAATCGGCATTTTCATCCCCATCAATGCCACAGTACTATAATAATAAATAAGATAATACGACCAATTTATTTGAATGCATGGGAATTTAGTATACTATATTACCTTTATACTGTAAAGCAAGAAATGGCTACAAAAAAGTGCAAGGGAGTTAAATGTAAGCTAACATTCAAATGAGAGAGGATTTGCACAAAACAGGTACGTTATGATTCTGTATAGCTCGTCCAGTAGGATATGTGGCCACCTTTTGCATTTATACAAGCGTGGTAATTTGCTCTCATACTGTTAATGAGGTTACTGATCGTGATAACGTGATAGTTTGGAGAGGGAGATGCCAGCTCAGGTGTCGCCTTCGCCACTTGACCATTGTTCAAAATTACTAGATCCATCTCAAATAACCCTAGTGTTGCTTTATAGTGCGAGATTAATAAACACTCACTCACTTGACGCCACTAAAATCCTGTCATGTAGCAGGTTTGTTGCACTTTAAATATGTCGAAGAACAACTTCACGCAAGCGTGGTGCAAAAGTTCGAGGAGTGGGATGCAAATTCAGATGTCGTCTTTCTCACTTGACCGTTACAGCATCTGTCTCCAACAGTCTTCGTATTGTTCCTAGACACGATGCTATGCTGTTGTTTCTTATCTTCGAACAATCTGACATAAGTCAGATCAGTTCCAGAAGATTGTTGACCACCGAGAAATCTATGATTATAAGGGGATCGGATGCTGTACCCCTTAGAAAAACCGAAGTATCTCAGAATATGATCCGTTGAAGCTGTATAGTCACAGCTGTATAGCTGTATAGTCACAGCATTTCATACATATGGGGTGGATTTTTCTGCCACTTTCAAAGGAAACACATTTCAAGTGACCACTTGTTAGTCTTGCCAGAGCAGTCTGGGAGCCATGGTCACATTCGATTTACAACAGGGAGTCAGGGGTGTTCCTGTGTACAAATCGATGCGTAGGTGGAGTAGACCACATTAAATTTAGTTTATATCTTGCATTACAGTACACAGTTCCTGATAATAGAGTGAAGTGCCAGTACCCGTTTCATTCTCACTATTCACTTTGGCCAGTCTATCATGTGGTGTGGTAGTTAGGAGAGGGAGGTGCCAGCTCAGGTGTCGTCTGCGTCACTTGACCATGGTTCAAAATTACGCGGACCGTCGCCAAAAGCCCTCGTGTTGCTAATCAGTGCGACGTTAATATTCACTCACTCACATGGCCAGTCTATCAGTGATCTCATTACCTGTAATGTTAACATGTGGTGGTGTCCATTGGAGGTGGTCATCGTGGGTCTTAGAGATCTTCTTCAGTTTGACCAGAATAGAAACGCTAGTTTCATCGCTCACGGAGGACCAGCCACTAAGATGGTGTAGTGCACTGCGGCTGTCCGATAAAATCCATGGTTCCCCAAAATCGCAATCATAAGACATGAACTTACAATGCCATTAAATAATTTATCAATTAACCAATTCCTATGCTTTAAGGACTGGGGGATGAAAAAAGGATAGGTTGTTGAGCATAACATCGAAGCTGTTAACGTAATTTCAAAATACTTATTATGGTGTGACATAATTCAGTCTCTGCATATACTCTTTCATAATTATTGAAATTCCTATAAAAATGGCTCAGATTTTACGACGATATTAATGATTGTAAAGAGCTTGATATATATATATATATTAGTTAAATATTCACAATATCTATTGTGTGAACTAAGTTTTCTATTTCCTTATAATCACTTATTTAACAAACAAAAAAGTCCACCGCTAACATTTTTCGAAATAAAGTCTCAAAAGTTTGTATCACTTAAAAATCTGTTTCAAATTATTACTCTTAGTATCTAAAAGGAAAAAAAACACTTCTGGCATCTAAACGCAAATAAATGACAAAACTTTAAAGATCTCGACTTAAATTTCCTATCACTCCTTTAGGTTCAGTCATGAATAAAAAGTGTTCTTCTCCACTAACTGTTATTAACTGTGCTTGCAAATTCTTAGAAATATTAATAATGAATTACATTTTAATATGAGAGGCACACTAAGATATTTTCACACAAAAGTAGAAGCCAAACAGATGGCGATATTTCGCCAAGCGTGAAAACAGCTTTTCCCCCTACTCTCCGCCAACTTCCACTCTATTTACGCACTCTGTCGATACATCCATAGCTCTATTCATCGGGAAAAGACATCCTTTTCACAGAAGCATGGATTTTCTGCCACTAATTAACTCTTTTTCTTTTGCGAACCAAGAGATGTTTGGATTAGAAAGAAAATAAAACGTTTTGAAAGAGAGGAATTATTTGAAAAAGGGATTTTTTTTTCATCTTTTCCCAGTCTTTCTTCCTGTCTCCCATTTATTAATTTTGCTCCGGTTTCGAGCAATAAATGAAGATATATATCCAAAGAGCACGAGAACAAAATAGGGTTGTATTGTTTAGGTTATTGGTTTTCTTTAATAAATCATTACTTTTTTAAAAATGATATAGTCTTGTTTTAAATATATAAAAAGAAAAATAATAGTACAGTACACACACATATTTAATACATTATAATTATTCACATAATACATTTGTATTAGTATTAATTAATTTTGTACATTGTAAGTCTTTTTAAAAATTGTTAGAAATTTTCGATGGAATACAAGCTGTACTTTTATAAAAATTGTAATGAGCCATTCTCATTAATGCAGAGGAAAATTAGTATTTTCACTGTAATTATTTTTAGAAACAGATAATTATAAAGTATCTTCCAATATTAATTATTGTTAATAACATTTTGCCACGAGGATTTTTATAGTTTTCTCTAAAATAACTTTTTTCCCATGGAACATTTTAAATCGAATCATTATAACATTTATTAAGTGGTACATTGTAACAACAAAGCTTATTTTCTGGTAATAAGTTTTTTTATTTTCACTTTGATAAATTCCTTCATTTTTAAGTACTAGCTGATTATTATCGACTTTAATTATGTGTAAATCTAAGAAATTTACTATTATCTAAAAAATTTCGTGTAGAAAGATAAAGAATATTTCGAACAATTTCTCTCTGAAATTTTTAGTAAAAATAAAAGAGTTAATAAATTATAAGTTCATTAAAAGTCAACGTTGATTTATTACTTTTCAAAATATTTTAAAAATTATACATAATTTTAAATAAATTGATAAATTCTTTCAACCACTTACTTCAGTATATTTTTTCTATGAAAGAATCTAAAAAAATTATTTAATGCATAGAATTAGGCTTGTATTTCTTGTATAGACAATTAAATGCATTAATATAATGAGGTTTTATTACAAAAGCAAGAAATATAATTCAGTTTTTTAAAAGATTAAAGATTTTAGTTTACTTCAGTTTTAAAAACTAAAATATAAAAAAATACATATTTATTATTTTGATTAAAGAAGCTGGATAAAATATTTATTACTCGTTTTACATAATCCTTAAAATTTCTTCAGAAATAAAAAAAAACACTTTCAAAGCTTTTAAATATAATAGTTTAATTAATTATTAATGAAACAAAGGTTTCTGCTTTGTATATTTTAAGAAATTTTGCGTAAATTTTTTGCCATAATATTTATTAAACCGAATTTTATGGAAATCATAATGATTGAAATTCAAATGTTATTATTCATGGGAAGTGAATAATTAATAAATCTTTTCTTCTATAAAAATTTAATTATTTATATGCTATTAGAATTATTTTTCGTCTCTAAAGGTCATGCATTAATGGGATGAACTAATTATTTTTGTCCAGCTGAAAAAGAATTTTAAAATTAATTAAAAATATATGGGGATAAATGATAAAAGAAAGTATTTTCTGTATTTATCTAAGCTTAAAAACTCACTGATTAGTATGAGTTCTCGTTTTTTTCCCTTCAAATACGAACAAAATAGTTTGTATTTGTTATTCGAGATGTCAAGAAATATAAATAATTTTCCATATATCTTCCAATCATTTAAGAAATCTTTATAAGCCAGAAAATAATAAACTGTTAAAAGAAAAACATCCATTATATGAAATAAAATGCATTTGACAAAGAATATTTAATTAATTTTTTTATTAGAGCATTTTAAAAAATTAAAATATTAATTATTTAATTTTTTAAGCGCTCAACAAATAGTTATTGTAACTACAAAAGCTTAAATTCTGCAATCAAGAATTACTTCTCAGTGTGTGTCCTCAGCTTCAATTAAATTATTTTTCTTTCTTTCAATTAAAATTAATTACATCTTTTCTGTATCTTCTTGACTTCAAGATGGAAATTTGAGATTTCAATTAGTTTTGTTATTATCATACAATAATGAACAGATTCTATATTGAGACTTTTTTTTATCAAAGATATTTTTGTTGTAGTTATCAATTACTTACGATTGAAAACAATAATTTTAAAGTTTCGATTTTTTTACATTCTTCGATTACTTTTAACTTATATCGAACTGAAATTGATCCTTTTACTATAGGGACGTTTATCGGCTTAAGAAATAACTTAGGAAATATAACATATTTCTGATTGATTCATTGCTAATTAGCATCACCCTTTGAAGCAAGAAAAGAGTTATTAGTGATGCACCTTGTACTTTTGAACAACGGTCACGTGATGGCGACGGTACTGAAGGTAACGTACCCCTCTCCAATTTTTCCCCAAGCCAACGCGAGGACTTAAAGCCTTGACAGATTTAACATGCGTGAATCTTTTATACAGTAGGCGTTCAGTGAAAATAAGACTCGACTTACTATTGACTTTGTACTTATTGCTCGAGTAATAAGGACATTACTTCGATCAAATATATTTTTTTTAATAATGGACATTTATGTTATTTTTTTTCTGTCAGAAAACTTAAGAATTTTCTAAAAAAATTCTGTTCAAATCTATGAACATTCATACTTATTTTCCAATTGCTGCAATCTGTTTCAAATTTTCTTTGTGATTAAATATTATTGCGTAACCTAAAGATCTCCATTTTTTTTATAAGAAAATCTTTAATTTTAAAAATCTAAAATGATTTTTTATTACTTCTGCCATTTTACTTTTAATTTAATTGAAGTTGTAGTGGTAAGCTTACTCTAGATTCAATTTTTTTCAAAAAATAAACATTCATTAAAAACTTTCAAAAACAGTCGATATATATCTTAGAAAGTATTTAATAATTTATTTAAGATTAATACACATACACATACACACGTTTTGATTTGTAAGATACTTTTTAAAATTTTACGCCAATAAACAATCACGAGGAGATCCAACAAATTAAGAATATAAAAATTAAATATCCTTTTAAAAGGTGCACCCTTAACCCTACATCATTGCCCTAAATCAATGATGGCTTTAGAAAGCCTAATAGTTTCGCATTTGTGTCTGTTGACTTTTTTTCTTTAAGGGATTTCATGTTCTAGGTTCTAATATTCAGAACTTGGTCTCTTTCTGATTGTAGCATATATTTACTTCCAAATCATCATTCTTCTGCTTTATGATAATGTACATGAGCGATGAGATGCATAAGCAGATGTTACGGTCAGGTGGTCAGTTTGACGTGAAAACCCCCAGTGTTTAGTTCCTAATCAAGCTTGGTACTAATTTATTGACCCCTTGAAAAGATGAAAGGCAGAAGCAAGCTTCTACTTCCTAGCAAAACGCGAGATAGTTTTAAAAATTTTCGTTTTACCAATATTCATATCTTATGAATTCACGCATAAGACTTAAAATACTGTTCTTTGCAATATTTCGGACCAAAAAAATATGTAATCAAGGACTCTTAGTTATTTGATGTAAAGATACACTTACATTCGTATAAAATAAAATATAAACTTGTATTACAATAAAAACAGTGCATATATTGTTATGTGCTAATGATAATATCTAAATAACTATGTATGTTTTTTCTTGTTTATATACCTTCATATCACATGTTTTCATTTTGTTCCATGGCATCTTTTTATTTCAGCAAACTCATATTCATTTGTTGAAATTAGTTTATGCAAATATGTCAAGACTGAAGTGAATTGAATCGTTTAGTTTTTTAGTGTGACAAGGCTGTTAGAAGTCACCTCAAAAAAGTAATTAAATGAAATACATTATAAATTAGGACTTAAGAGAAAAAATTAGTGAGTTTCTTTTATATCGACGTCTGCATTAAATTGAATTGAGATGCGTCGAATGTGCATTTAGGTTCTTAGAATTTTTTTTATTATTTCGTTCATTAATTTAATTCTTCACTTCTGTTATCAGCTATTAGTTGCTTTCTTTTATAAAAAGCTTATTTTTTATTATCCTCACCGATGGCTGAGAAATTATAATACTTTATTGTTTAAATATACGAAACTAATTTAACTATTGATCATTTTTATTCTGTGCCCTTATAAAAGCTTGATTAATCCTGTGTATCCTTTAGTTAACGAAGTAAGAGAGGTTAATTTCTATAATTAAAATAATATGCATTTGTGACGTTTGAGATATGTAAAGGTAGCGTGATATTCATTAATTTAAATATTTAGTTTATTTACGTCACAGCTACTAATTACAGTATATACACTCTGAAGTTATCAAACATATTGTTGAGATAATTTGAGTTCAAATGATGTTGTTTGTGAGGGAGGAGGAGGTCACGTTAAATTTTTGTGGAAGTTTTCCAACCGTCCCCTCTCTTTGCCCTCTCTAGGGTATTTTTTAAAATGACAGCGGTCTGCACTTTTATCCTCGAGTTACATCCGGTTCGTGGACGGAGTAGGGGGTTCCTCGTGGTGTCAAAGGTTGCCGGGGCGATGTCTAAGACAAGACCACGGAATATTTTAAGGGTGCCGGTGTTCACTGAAAGTGGTGATCATATCCACAAAAAGAAACCGATTTAGTGCTGTGAGGTGGAAAACGTTACAGTGTTGCATATTTCTATTATATTTATTGTTACATAGAATAATTAATGACTGTGAGTGTATAGTGTTATAGCAAAAAAGAAATTCTACATTATTTTCAAAAGTTAACTGCCTTTTCTGCTTTTATACCCAAACCTTTTGTATAATGTTAAACTTTCGAAAGTCGAATATATTCGAAACAGTTTGGGGAAAGCATTTTTATTTCTTTTACAATTGCTACAGATTATTTTTGCATTAATGAATTCAATTTAAATCATGATTCTTCCACTTGTAAAGGATTTTCATTTTCAGAGACGAATTCGTTATTGTTTCTTATGCCAAACTTGTCCAATGGATTACAGTATACCTACGTTCCTTAAAATGTTCTGCTCGGTTTCTGACATCACCTCTGCAGCGAAAATCATATCACAGTTCAAATTACGAACAACTTTACCCATTGAAGACCAAAACAAAACTTTTAGATTCCACGAGGAAAAACACAAACAAAAAGATGCATTACTTTTCAGTATTGCTTAAGAAGAATGATGCATTACCCAACTTTTATTTAGGAGTTGCTGTCCATCAAACGCTTCACTCCCCCAAATGTTCGCGAACCAAACACACAGTAGTTGCTTTGTTTTATTTTCTTTTTAACTTAACACATTCGCACTCGAAAACTCAATCAGCCTACGAGAAGACCCCTCTTTTTGCTCCTCCCTCCCCCCGGTTGCCCTCACCAGAACAACCGAAAACTCCACTAGGAAATCTGTTCCTAAGTTCCGGCGTAGTGAAGAAGGGATACACACAGAGGGAAATTCAGCGCTTTAAAACATCGGGGAATTATTTCATTCCATTAAAATGAATGTTTGGAGAGTTACTTTCGAGCGGGACTTTTGTTTCGTTTTCTTTCCGTTTTTCTAAGTTTGTTTCCACCCACCATTTCGACTCATTCTTCTTTTTTTTTCTCTCTCTCTCCTCCTCCTTTGTTTATTTATTTCGTCTTTTGCTTTTTCTTGGATTGTGTTTTAGCTGCCTCTTTGGCAAGTTGAGTAATGAGAGTAGTTTCCATTCGAAACGTTTGCACATCTTTCGTGATATTAGGTGGAGGAAATTCCGTTTTAATGCTGGGAACGGTCATTGCAAACGCATTAGCGAAATAAACCTTCTTGTGGCGTGTTTTTTTGCAATGACTAAGCGCTGTGCACAACTCCAGGGACACTTTTGCGGTTAATAGAAAATTTCACTTTTGGCACGAATCTTAAGTCTTCCTGGATGTGGTGATTATCTGCAACGTAAATTAAGGCTCTGGTCTGAGCCAGGCATCTTTGATTCTTCAACGTAATAATAGTTTTGCACAACTTTTAAAGTTTTTTTTAGTGGTAACTGTATTTATTTAACTGACGCAAAAGTATCTGGAAGAATAAATAAAGTTTGTTTGAGACTGTGCCTTTGTACAACGACTATAAAAATATTCCTTTTAATTTTTCTTAAAGTTTGGAAAATTACAAATTAATTATTAAAATAGACTTCAATTGAAGAAAACATGTAAACAGTATAATTCCTTATTTTTTTTTTTTTTTGGATGCATTGAGAAGGTAGTTATGTGTGCATTTTATAATATTAATGATACAAAACACAAATCCGACATGACTGGTAGGTAGTTAAATGTCTTAAGTGTCTAAAAAACTTTTAGTGAAAATTATGTCTCTTATTCAATGATCTCCCATAAGGTTTATGTGGCCGTGGTAGCCAAATGGTCAAGGTATCGGACCATGGCTGGCGTGTCATCAGTTAGAGCCCAGTACCAGTGAAGACCCGCCGTGTAGGGGAGCATTGGTGTGGTAGTTAGGAGAGGGGGTACAGCTCAGGTATTGTCCTCGTCACTTGACCATGGATCAAAATTACGAGGTCCGTTGCCAAAGGCCCTCGTGTAGCTGAACAATGCGACGTCAATATTCACTCATTCATTCACCCATAGGGTTACTTGAGTAAACATGTATGGCATGTCTCCGGGACGCCCTAGTTATCTTTCCCTGTATTCAACCCTCCTCTCTTTGTTTTCATACTTTAACCTTAAGTATAGATAAAAGATGTATGGTAAACTAACTTGTAAATTATGCACTTTGCTAAATGTGATATTTTCGCTTATAAAATAAACTATAATTCATCAACTTAATGAGTAAAAGAATCTAGTCGCCCATCCAGTATAATGGTTAGTGCTGTGCCATAGGACCTGGGTTCGTATCCCGGAGAAGGCATGGATGTTCGTAAATGTATAGTGTCTTTGGGGATACTCTAAATAGCCGTCGATTCGCTAGTCCTCTCGTGAAGGGGAAGAGAGAGGTGTGAGGCCCCTGACACCCTTAAGAAGATTCTCCCTCAAAATTGGGGTAGAATCGAGCTAAATCGTACTGTCACCTCAATGGTGCTCAAGGCTACGGCCAACGACAGGCGTACATCTAGCCCCTTGCCATGATGAATTTCGTGGGCCTGGATCTGACGTAGTCGAGATCAGACGGCATAAGAAACAACATAAATCATAAAAGAATCTTAAGGAAAATTCTTGTTTCAGTCAGCTTTTTATTTTTATCACAGATTAATCTCAGTATGTAATAACATTCATTTATTTAATTTTTAAGTTCTAGTTAAAATAATATAATCCTAGAATAAAAAATATAAAAAAATATAGATCAAATGTGTCGCTTTCTAAAATAAAGAATTTCTAGAATTTTTAAGAAGGAACCCAAACTCATTCTAAAAAGAAATACATTTTAAGTCAATTTATCTTCGAAGGATTAATCAAATTTAAGAAACAGCTTACAAATTTCTAAAAATATTTTGAGTCGAACTATTGTCCTTTTTACCTTAACAATTCAAATTTTTTTTTTCAAATAAAATTTATACATATTTTTTCGTTAGTTTTTAATATGAATTTACTATTATTTTCTTATTTGTACTTCTATATTCACATTACTATTATTTAAATTATCCTATGACTTGTTTATAACTAATTTAAATCAATCTTTTTTTTTAAAAAAAATCCGCTTTATTACTTGAATTTTTTTTACAAATTCTCTCTCTCTCTCTTTTATACATATAAATATATCTTAATTTTTCCATTCAAATAGGGTCTTGATAAAAGTCAAAAACTTCGCTCCGGAGAACGCACGGGTTTTGTGAATTCAGTCAAAACTCTCGCGTCCTTAAATAGCATGATGTAGAATTCAAGAAAGTAAAGACTCTCTTTAGGTGATAAGTTTTTTTACTAGACTTCGATTTATGTTCAGGGATGTCTTAAGACTTCTTGATGTCCTGGGCTCAGAGAAATCTCAAAATTTTTTAGGCCCTTGTCCTCTATGCACGAAAGTAGGTCCTACCTGTGATTTTTAAGAGTAGACAGTCAGCATATATTGTCAAATACTCGTACAAACGACAATTTGGAACAAATAAATGTGCATGACTTACAGTCTCACAAACTGACTCGACCGTTGTCCGCATTTCAACTAAATGAATTGAATGATTTTTTACGGTATAAGGCCCAAGCCTATACATAAACAATGGTCTTCACATAATAATACAGTCTGGCCCCTTTTGCCAGCTGACATGCATTTGGAAATTCCCTGTTTTTCGGTGAATATGTAAGGGAATACTATTTCACGATTAAAGTTATCCGGATCATAATCTTGTTAAGATTGAGTAGAGAACGAAATGCCCCCCCCCCTCTCCAGGGCGAAGCCCTGAGCCCGGCCCAGTTGGTCCATGCCTTAAGGTATCAAGCTACCCTAAAATTGTGAATTTTGCCAAAAATTGTAATTTTTATGATTTTATTTTAAAGGCCATTTAATTAGCTTTATAAAAATATTAAGTGTATTATTTTCCGTTCGCTAGAACAAAAACTGCAAATATTTTAGTAAAAGCAGATTTTTTCTCTATTACTTTAAACAAGATGTCATATTTTAAAACGCGTTTTACTCGAAATGTGTTTTTTTTTTTTTTGAAAATGCTGGAACGGGACCAGCGATTGCTCAAAAAGTTTTGAAAATAATTAATTGAAATTTTTTGTGTTTGTTCTGTATAATAGTAGAAGTGTTTTAACTTTCAGTTTTATCCATCACTGTTTTGTTACAAATTTTACAGTCTCTTATTTTAATATAAGCACTATTTTTTAAGCAGTTTCATATAATAACTAAGATAAAGAGCTCTGGTTTTTGTAGAGATTAAAATATCTCTTATTTTGAAATTCATTTCAAAAATGAATAGCATAGCAATACACCTGAATTGGAAAATTGAAAATGTGTTCATAAACTTTTGGTACAGAATGGGCCGCGTTTATGTCATTTTTTGTCAATTTTTACCCATTTTTTCTCATTTTAGTAATAATAATTTCTTTTTCTCTTCTTAATTTTAGCATATTTTTCTTAAAATGTGTAAACAAACCTAAAAATAACAACAACAAAATTCCCATATCTCCATTTTTTCCATAAAAAAAAAGTTGTCGCAAGTAGTCGGATACCTTAAGAAGTCCCTGTTTGTGATACCAAAATGTCTGAACATAAAGCGTTAGGGTGTGACAAATCAAAAACGTTCCAATAATTGAAACAAGCTTCATTTTACACACAAACAATACTTTAATGAATTACCTCCTTAAACAGCGATCAGTATTGGAATTCAGAAAGTTCAACACTCCATTCTAAAGAAAACAATTCTCGATCAGCAGTGAAGGCGTTCTAAAACGGAACCTAATCATACGCTTCAATCTCTTCTCACGTCCCAACCACTATCACCCTATCCCTTCCATTAAAGGCGAATGAGTTAAATGGTGCTGAGAACCAGTCACCTAAACCCCATCTCTTTTCTGGCAGTGTCTTCTAGCATAAGGTGACGCGTTTAATCAACAACTCCAAACGATATACCCCGCAGGGGGAGCGGAAGGAAAATAATAATTGATTTATCGAGCGGGTTGTGCAATTGAATATCCTGGGTCCTTCCCGCCTAATCTTGGGTGGATTAGGAGGTGGCGGATAATTGCTGGGAACATGCAACTCGGGCGCTGTCACTTCGACTCTCCTCTTTTGTCTTTCCGTCTGTCCTTCAACACTCTCAGCCTTCAAGACATTGGAGGAAACCCATCTTGGCGGAAGATGCTGTCAGTGGACTCTCATAGGGGTTGTTGTACAGGACCATGATCGGGAATTTCTTCTTCGACATTGGCTTCTATTATATTGAAAATGTATTTTTGTATCATGTGGCAAACGGCTTGCTTTTAGGCAGTGCTTCTCAAACTTTCAACACTTGCGACCCTATGTTCAATCATGTTTTTCATCACCCCCTCCCCTCCATACAATAACAATGTACTCCATTCAATATAATACTATACTTTCACTCTAAACCTACAATACGACTTTAACCTTTTTAGTGCTCGACGTAAATAAACGTCTTGAACAGCCAGTGCGTTAATTACTCCGGACGTACATACACGTCTTTCCGCAGTACTATCTTTTCTATGAACTGTGATCTATAAAATTATTTCGAAGGCTTTGGAATGCAATAAAATGACCTTGGCAGTGTTCGCGAAGGATTTGCTTATTTATTTCTTTTCTACACCCCCCCCCCATAATGCAACACACACGTTCGCCTACGTGTTTAACGGTGGCATTAGGGAGCGTATCACGTAATTTTTAATCGGCATTTAAAGGGTTTATTAAAAACTGTACAAATTAACAAGATAAGTGTTCATTTTTACATGTAATTTTATATATGACAAGCCCATCACTGATAATTATTAAATTTTTTCTAAACTAAGTATTGTTATAAATTAGTTTACAGTGCGTAGTACTGATATATAAGTGTTTTATATTAGTATAATTGTGTATTTTTTTTTACTTTTATTATGTCAGAATGTATTTTGTTTGTTTACTTTCAGTAAATTAATAATTTTTTAAAATTTATCTTTTGTTTTCAACTTTTCAATATGCTCGCGCCCCCTTGTAGGGTTATCACGCCCTCCTAGGGAGCCGCGCCCCACAGTTTGAGAAATGCTGTGTTAAAGCGGTCTTTGGTTAATGTTTAAGAATAGGATCCGAATTCAGAATATTTTTTCAGATATAAAAGTACTCCAATATTAATTTTATTTTCTTGCTTCACTATCCTGCAGAGAATCGCTTATTTTATCATATTACTCGTTTTTATCTTAGTTGACGCATTGTTTCTTTTATAAAATGTGTTTCATATTTTTTCTCCTGTACCATAATACTAAATGAACTATCCTTTTATAGGTTAAAAGGAAAAATTAACTATTTATGGAATATTTTGAAATTTTAAAAACACTACATCATAAATAAAGGTATTAGTTACAATGTTAAAAATTTTCATGAAATTAGAGGCATTTTTCTGTCCGAAAATGTGTTCCGCGTTTAGATTAAGCTCTCCTACATTTGGCGAAAACTGCTTTAATTCTGAAGACCTGGTTTATGAGGAATGTAGATCTCAGAGCCACGAGTAAAATACCCACTGTTCGACAAACGATCTGAAGAAATACTACCAATTTCTTCAATAAAATTGAAAACTCTGACAATAAATCGATCACTAGCATCGAAAAATATACTCTTGATTTTAAATTTCACAGACCCAGATCAATCCTAATTGATTCTGCCTTTTCCTTAAATTCTTAAGTACACTCCCTTTTATCTATATTATTTTTCTTTTAATTTATTCTTGAATTATCTCCATTTCCTACCCAATGATTGGTTGAGCTCCTCACTTTAACTTAAATGTAAAAATAGCTAACCCTGATCAGCCATTCACAGAAGCTCCATCTCAAGGAATCATCTAAACGATTATGAAAAGACATTCTCATTCCAAATACGCTAACTTTATATTTTAATGCAATATTCAAAAATCTCATATGCTTACAGTCTGAATTTAGTACTTCTACGCTAAATAACTTCTCCAAAAACCGAAGGTTGATATTATATTACCCCTTCTTCAAAGTATATATAATAAAAATTCTATCAGTTTCAATTGGAGGAAATTTAGAATTATATCCAAAAACATATTTATGATCTTAAGGTATCCGACTACCCTAAATTTGTGAATTTTGCCGAAAATTGACACATTTTTCTTATGATTTTATTTTATAAGCCATCTTATTAGCTGTAAAAAACATCAAGTTTATTATTTTTCGTTCACTAGAGCAAAAACTACAAGTGCTTTAGTAAAAGCAGAAGCTATTACTTTAAAAAAGCAAAACACACACACACGTCATACTTTAAAATGTGTTTTACTCAAAATATGTTGTTTTTTTTTGCGTATGCCCTGTATAATAGTAGAAGTGTTTTTTAACCTACAGATTTATGAATTACTGTTTTATTACAAAATTTACACTCCCTTATGTGAATACGATTCCTGTTTTTTTAAGCAATTTCATATAATAACTAAGATAAAGTGCTCTAGTTTTTGTAAATATTACAATATCTCTTACCCTGAAGGTCATTTCAAAAATGAATATTTGAAAATTTGTTCATAAACTTTTGGTACAGAATGGGCTACGTTTATGTTATTTTTTGTAAATTTTTACCCATTTTTTTCCCATTTTGGTAATAATAATTCCTTTTCTCTTAATTTTAGCATATTTTTCGTAAAATGTACTAAGCAAATCTAAAAACCACAAAAAAAAAAAATCCCCATATCTCAATTTTTTTTTTTAAAGTTGTCGTAAGTAGTTGGATACCTTAATTTTGGACATAAGTGTAGCTTTGGATAAATTTAACTTACAGTAAGGCAACTTTAAACTAGGATAGTTTTAATTGAAAGAATAATTTGGTTTCAAAAATTGCTTCAAATATTATTGTACTCACCTAATGCAGGAGTTTCATGCCCGTAATGGCCGAATAGTTATTGTCGTTAACTTTTGGTCCGTGTTTTTCCTGTTGAGACATGGATTCAATTCCTGGTGCGTCTCTAAAGTCATGTAAAAGAGATGATGGCTAATATATCTATCGAGATTCAAAATTACCCATTGGTGAAGTGCTGAAGTTTAGAAAATGAAGTAGCATCTCATATGTCGTCCTCTTCACTTAATGGATAAAAGGTGATCAAAACTACAGTGGTCCTTCGCCAATAGCCCACAAAGTGTAACCTTAATAAACAATCAATCAGACAAGAACTCTCGAGTTGAGAATTTGTTGTATTAATTTTTTTAAAAAAACTTATATACTTTTTAGAACATCTCACGTGTGTATATGATTGTTATTGTTCTACAAAGGTGACAAATAGAAATACATACATAAATAATGTGGATAAAATTTAACTTTGCAAATTTCAATAAAATAATTTACGCATCTTACTTCTTTCAGTTAAGTTATTCATTTCACTTCAAATCAAGTTGTTAGTTTATCTTAGTTATTTATTATCAAATATTTAGTAAAATAAATAGAACAATATTAGAGTAAATACTTCCCCTATACGAATACAACTTCCTTCACACTCTAGAGTTATAAACTAAACTAAAATCACACACAGTGGCGACCCAACTCATGAGGGTCAAGGCCTAGTATACCCATATCAGTATACGTGACCATTGGGTGCTGAGGTGCATGAGCAGATGTCCCGATCAGGTGGTCAGTCTGAGGCGAAACCCCCAGTTTAGCCCCCAAGCAAGCTTGGTACTCATTTATCGTCCCACTGAAGGGATGTAAGGCTGAGTCGACCTTGACCAGCCTCTAGAATTATAATGCTTCACACAAATTATATTTACATCATATCTAGTAATACTAAAACTATAACCGACACTTGATTACGATGAGTGAAAAAGAGTTATTCAAAATTCAGCAAACAGCATACAGAATTTTTTTTTAAAAATTTTATTAGAAAGATTTTTTGTGTGTGTGTCTTAAAAAAGGAAATTGGATAATGTATTCCATATTTTTTATTGGGACTTTAACTTGTTATTACACATATGATTAAAGTCAATGACAGGAGAAACGAGGCCGCATTTATTCTTGTTAGAAAGCGCTTTGTAGGTTTTCGGCTCATTTTAGGCCATTAAGAAAGTCGTTAGCGGTTCTTTTTGAAGTTTTTCATCACGTTGCAATCATTCTGTCCTTTATTATTCCATGAAAAAGCTTGTGAGTCGCATTCTAGCTATCTTCCAGAGATTCTTTGCTTAAATTTTATCGCATAAGCGATTAAACTGATTTTTATTATTTTAGATAGAATTTTAATTCATAGAAAAAAAAACAATTTTTGTAAATTGGAACCCAAAGATTATTGAATTTCTGCTGAACTAATTTAAATTATCACTTCCTTTTTTTCACAGGTTTTAATTTGACATGATATGAAGTCTGTCACAGAAGAAATTATTAAAAGTATTAAATATGCTATCGGGATCACGAAGATATATAATTTAATTATAAAGTTTTTACATCCTGTTTTTTTACCATATCTCAAAAGATTGGGGTGTAAAACTAAAAATATCATATAAGCTTAGTTAGACTTGATACCGAACTGCTTTAGCCGGCAGAGGTGGCTGTTATGTGGATTAGTTTTTAACAGCCATACTGGCTTCAATTTTAGTATAAATAAGTAAAATAAGTAAAACTTTGCTTTTAATCCTACTGTTTCACTTTTAATGCCTAGCAATGTGTGTGTTATTTTCAGACTTCAGAAAAAAAATTTTAATCTATTTGAATTTTTACTTCTTTTAGAGATAGTGCAATCTTTGTTCCTAAAATTACTTTTTAAGTTATTTTCTGAAAAATAAAACTCCTGAAAAAAAAAACATCTAGATTGCACTCCTTCAATTCTTTTAATACATTCTTCACATTAATCATAAATAAATAGAGAACAAAAAAACCTTTTTAGTGTCATATTATAAACTTTACTTTCCTATAAAGGAATGAGGAAATATTTTTTATTTGAATAAAAAATTTTAAAAAAATAAATACACATCTTCTTAAATGCGCCATTACATGTGTTTAAAACAAATGTTAACATCAGTTCGAACTCTGGCGCAATAAAAAATCCACTCATATCTTATTCTATGTTTTCCGGATAACGGGGGGGAAAAGAAGAAACTTTATTGTTTGCCGGTTGTTTCCGACAAGAAAAGTTTGATGAAAAAAGTAAAAGAAAAGAAAGAAAAGTCAGACACCAAAAACTAGCGTACTTACCTTGTCCTAACAACTGTAATGACAGAAAATGGCGGAACTACTAGCTGAAAAACTCACAAAACATTCCACCGTAAAGTCCAAAACTTCATTCTCCGACGATATAAAATATGCAAGTGGAGCTAATGCTGTATTTTCTTTTCTTTCTGCAAAAGAAGCCGACTTCTTTGGAGTTTTCCAATACCTTTGTCGTTCTACAATCAAAGAAGCAGAATAGTACTACATCTTGAGTCAGATTAAAGCTATTTTTTTCCCTAAATTTCTTTGTGACGGGGGACCCGTTTGATTATGGTGAATGATTTCGTTCCGATGTTTGGTAGCAAATATTTTTTTTTCTTTTAAAAAAAAAAGGGACAAGCTTTGAATGTAGTATAAATAGAGGCTGGAAGGTATAAAATGTGGAGTTATTTCCATTTTAAGAATTTTTTTCGTAGACAATGCATATTCAATGGGACTTAAACTTAGGCTACTTGAAAGTAAGCCGCATGCGAATTGGGGTGCCGTTCTTATTTATATGTTTTATGAGTCCCACTCTTTCTTATTACTTTTGCATCCCCAGCTAGGCTGTCTTTGGCTTAAGTTAGATGGTAAACATAAATTCAATATAGCCTTTTCAGATTAAAAAGCATTAATATTGCATTCCCCGCTTGAGAATAATGCATTTAGTGCACATTTTATTTGTTAGAAAGAACTTTTTTCTTCTATACAGGGTGTCCCAAAAATAGCGCCCAAACTCTGCCCAGCCAGATTCCTCGTTGGGAGAACATAAAAGTTGCCCAAAGAACTGTTCCTGTACAAACCATAGTTTACGAGAAAAACAAACAAGTATAGTGTCACAGACGTATTGGACACATCAACAGAAGTATTTTCAAATATTTATAAAGGCAGATGTTCTAAGTGTCCTCCAAGCATATCTAAACAGACTGGAGTGGGCAGTGGAATAGATGAGTGTATACGTCACAGCAACACTGTGTCCAACAAAATACACAACATACAGACGAGCAACTTCGTCTGCTTGTGTTGTCAATGCGTCTCCTTATACCAATTCCTTGAGATGGCCCTATAGGAAAAAAATCCAATGGTGTGAGGTCTGGAGATCGTCGTGACCATAGAACTGGACCCCCACTTTCGATCCAGTTACTGGGCGTGCTATATCCAGACAACCACGCGCAAGATCACAGAAATATGCCGGAGCTCTATTCTGAACCATCGCATCTTCATTTACTGTGTTTTTCTAATAAACTATAGATCGTGCAGGTACAGTTCTATAGTCATTTTTACGGATTCCCAGCAAGGAATCTGGATGAATAGAGTTTGGGTGCTATTTTTGGGACACACTGTATACATATATATTTTCTTCGTCTCCTACAGCGTATAGTACTAAATTAATTACATTCTCGTTTTACTTTCCTTACTAAAACAAAAAAAATGGAGTTCTTGTATTTTTTTCCCAAATTTTAGGGACTCAAACGGAATTTTAGAATTGAACTTGTTATTCTACTGATGCAATTAAGATAAAGTTTGATGTTTGATAATTGGAAAAAAATACTCAATTTTTAAAAATATTCAAAAAAAAATCAAAATTTATATATTTTTAAATTAAATACATTTTGCTTATTTGTGTGTGTTATTGTTGTTAGCAAAAAACGCTTTTTAAAAGAAAATTTCTGTAAAAAGAGCAAAAAAAAAATGACGTTTCTGTAAAAAACAAAACACGTGATTGCATTTATCATGTGACTAAGACGTCGCTTTAATTTATTAATTGATTAGCTGGAAGCACGTGACTGCAGTTATCATGTGACTATGACGTCATAAGAATTTAGCACATTTTCTTCACTAAAAATGTTTTGAGTTTGGTTCTTCCATATGACATTAAACAAAGACGGTCTAAAACAACACAAAAATATTTATTTTATAGAATAACATTATTTATATAGACAATAACATAATAAAATCAATAATACAATCAAATAATATAAAAAATAATAAAAATAATATAATAAAATAATATAAAAATATAATAAAATAATTAATAATATAATAAAATTTAGTAACCTTAATAATATAATACAATTTAGTATATAATCTATCTTTTTCTTAAGCTCTTGTTACCTATTTTCTTAGTAACAATAATTTAAAAGCAGTTTAATTGAAAATAATTTTAATTAAAATTCTAATTCCAGTCTGAAATATTCTAAAAGAGATTTTTTTTTTCAAATACAAGAACGAAAAGAGTTTTTTTATTTTTAATTTTTATTTTTTAGTCTTTTATTTATTTTTTAAATTTTTGTTTGCTTGTTAATTAAAATAAATTTTCTTATATAACATCACTTATTTTCTCTCAAATATTTTTCTCATAAATCCGCATGTCTTATTTTAATTTTCGAAATAATTAACATATTATTTTAAGACAATACTTTAAGCTAATGAGATTTACAAAAAACTATTTTAAAGTATTCTTTTTTTAAAAAATTATTTTTGTTTTCTACTAAAGAAGAAAAAGTTGCACAAAAAGTATTTGATTTGAATGAAACTATTATGATATACAGTCAAAAACTTCTTTACTGCAAAAATGTAATCACAAATAGTTAGTTATCTTTACAATATATCTGTTTCAGTATCTTACTCTTAAACCTAACTACTTTTAGAAATCAAATCAAACTGCCTATCCTAAAATCCTACAATCAAAACGTATACTTTGAATAACAAGAAAAAGGACATTTACAACAATTAGTAATCTATGGTTTTCGACATTTGAATATCTTATTAAACCGTAGTTAAAATATTACATTAATTTTAAGTAAAAATTACTATCCCATGACTTATCAAAATCAAATTCATTTTATCAAAAGCTTATTTAGATTTATGTTATTGATATAGTTATTTTCTAGTACCCTTAAATTAGTGTGATGCTCAACTATTTTTTTTTTCTTTTTTTTTCAGTACACTTTTAACAATTTTAAAATTTGGCGACACGCTAACAAGAAAATAAGTTTAAGTTTAAAAGAATTTTGGAATTTTTATAATACACTATGTAAAATATTTTATGATGGCCAGTCTCAGTATATTTTTTCAGTCTTCTATAAAATAACACGTACGACAATTTCTGTAAAAATTGGTATTTCTGAAAACAGCTTTTCCACTATCGAGGTAAGCTACAAAATTAGGATCCTTGTTCAAAACGTTTCAGAACATGTGTCTATAAAGATGTCGACGAGGCAGTTTTGAAGTGGATACACATAATGAGAGGTAAAGTGTTCCGATCCCCGGACCTTTCGTAATAGAGAAAACTCTTCAATTTGCGAAGGTAATGGGATACGACTAGCTTTTAGGTAGCAATGAATGGCTAGAAAACTTTAAGAAACGACACAGAAAATACCATGAAGGTATTTTGGGGGCATTGCACGGATATGAGGTGTATTATGAAACAAAACATTTTTTGAAACAAAAAAACTCAAACAAAATCAACGGATTTTATGAGTAATTAAATTTTAGGACGCATGTGGTAAAATGTATGTTTAGAAATTCTAGTTATAAACTATTAGTAAGTTTAAAATTACTTGTATGCTTTAAATTATAAAATGTCCTTAAAATTCTTCAATTTTAAAATAAAATTATTTTCTTAATTTTGAAAATACTGTGTATTTATTCCCCGATATTCTTTTTTCTTGTTTTCCTTGCAGTTTTTCTTTCTTTTTGATGGGTAATATATGTAAAATAAATAGATATTAATTTACAAAAAGGTGCGGAAGAAATGATTACTTATATATATATATATATATATATATATATATATATATGCAGTGTTTATGAATTTAAAATTTGTTTATGTGGTTAAAAAAGTATATTGAAAGATGAACTTCTATATAACGAATTTTTTTCAGGATTTAGCAACTTCGTTTTATAGAGCTTCGACTGTAATTTTATAAAACGTGAGATATATATTTTCACTTAAATATTTTAAGAACCCATGTAAACTGAGCGAATAGTTTATTGTTCATTGTCTGGAAGGCGAGCAAAATGGTTTAACAACGTTATAGAAGAAAACAACTTCTTTTGTTTTCTTTAAACTCGTACTCTCGTTCTCAATCGATTTCCATTTCGTCCTAATAATTATGATGTAAGATCTCTGAAATTATATCCACACTATTATATATTACTACTATCATTCAGTGGCCTTAAAAAACAAGACCAAAAAACTTTACTGGATGAAGAGTGAATCACAGCTTGTTACTTACAAATACTTTCAATCACGAAACCTTAAATTGATCTGGTTTTTTCTCAACCATATGTCCATTCATAGGCCCGTTGGTCATTTCGACTTCCCTTTTCCATCGATAGAAAGTTTTTTAGGGGAGAGATGACCTCCCTTTTCCAAGGCTCACAACTTTATCTGTGGCGTCCAGATACGGAACATTCCGGACTGTTTTTGTGTGGTTTATGAGGCATGAAGCGGTTCGCCCGCTAGGCTTATGAGCGAATAAAAGCGAAAAGACCCAAAAGAAAAAAAGAATAAGGAACTTCCCCCCATCTTTTATGAGCACCCCCCAAAACTCGCAGTGATTTGCTCTTTTAGTGTCTGCTCTGCGATTTTTGTTGGCAGTTCCTCAAAGGGAGTTATAAAGGCTTGAAAAAGTTTCTTCTATATATCTGCCTATGTCCACTCTCGGGTCAGTGTTGTTTCGAAGGAAGAAAGATTTTCTCTTCCTTTGTTGTTTTTTCCGGTTTATTTTAAGACACGGATTCCGGTTTTTCCCGATTTTTTTTCTTACCCTCCAGGTCTTTTTTAT